>PVJC01019298.1:0-30380 GCA_004026665.1 Murina feae
AGAGGGGACACAGTATCTTTTGTACTGTTACTTGCTCTGCTCCTCTCTAGCCAGTATTTCTTGCTGACAAAACTGAACAGTGTTTGCAGATGGAACTTTGCTGTTTGTGATGCCTATAATACAAAAAGACTGGATTCAGAACATTTCAGGAGACTTTTGAGAGGTCTGGTGAGAAAGGCTTTGAGAATGTTATCCTTTTTGTTCTATAGATTTTTGCTTGCTAACTGTAATCCTCTATTTTGGAAAGAGATTAACTAAAGAATTTATATGCATACTAGTGGCCCAGTGCATGAAATTCATGCACATTATAAGGGAACTAATTAGAAGAAATATTTTTAATATTGCTACTTGCCCTTATGCTAGAAGTATCAGAAATGAAAAAAAATAGTAAAATGTATATGAAAATCTCCCTCCTGTCAGAGTCTGGGGTGCGCCATGAGACCCAGAGTCAAGTCCCCGCCCATCCACACGCACCTCGAAATCACACGAGACCCAGACCTGGCCAGCCCTACCCTGTCAAGCCCCGCAGGGTGGGCTGTGCAGCCTCAGGTCCCCTGTCAAGCCCTGCTAGGTGGGAGACACAGCCTCAGGTCTCCCAGTGCAACCTCAGGTCCCTCAGCCCAGTGTTGGGGTAGGGTGTGTGGCCTCAGGTCACCAAACATGGTGTCAGACTGGGGGATATGGCCTCAGGTCCTCCAGGCCAGCCTCAGGTCCCCCAGCCTTAGCACTGCAGTGTGGGGGGGGAGGGCATGGCCTCAGGTCCTCCATCAAGCCCTGGCTGGTGGAGGGCGCAGCCTCAGATGTCCTGCCAAACCCTGCTGGGCAGGGGGCATGGCCTCAGGTACCCTGGCCCGGGCTCAGGTCCCCAGGCCCCAGCACCAGGTGGGGGGCGTGGCCTCACATCCCTAGGCACAGCCTCAGGTCCCCCGCCCCAGCACAAGGGCATAAGGGTGTGAGGACATGAGAGAGTGAGGGCATGACAACCGTTTGCAAGTTAGCTTTTTATTATATAGGATATGCATAATCTTTGGACACAGACCATAATGTGGTGAAGGCCTCAGGAGGGTCCAGAAACAGGGTATAGGGGGTAAGTGGAGGCATCTGTAATACTTTCAACAATATAGGTAAATTAAAAAAAATAATAAAAATAAAACGTGTGGTACTTTGTTCATTGAATTCCACATGTGAGTGAAATCATATGGCAGTTTTCTTTCTCTGACTGGTTTATTTCACTTGGCATAATCTTCTCCAGGTCATCAATGCTGTCACAAAGGTAAGATTTCCTCCCTTTTTATGGAAGAGTAGTATTCCTTTGTGTAAATGTACCACCATTGTTTTAACAAACAAACTGAACTAACAAACAAAATAGAGACAGAGTCATAGATAGAGAGCAGGAAGACATATCTTGTGGAGGGAAAACTGAGGTGGTGATGGAGGAATTAAGCAAAAAAAGAAAGAAAAAGAGAATTCATGGATATGGACAACATTGTGGTGACTGTGGAAGGAGAGGGAGGAGGTGAACAGAGGGAGAAGGGTGTATAGTGGGATAAATGGTGATATAAAAAAATGTATAACAAAATATAAACTGTTCAAAACAGAAAAAAATAATAAAAGTAAATAATGAAATAAAATGCATGGTGCTTTCTGTTGGTAAGGTGCTTTAGCTTATGGACAGCCACAGCTTTTTGGGGTTTTAAAAGTTCCAAGGAAAAGACATATGATGCAGTGTAGTAAAAGGGTCTTCTGAAGAAACTGCCACTTATTTTAGGTTGAAAAGGATCAATTAACATATTCATAAGTTCAAATCTACTAAATATAAAAGTAGGTAAACATGGGGTTCTTGATGTTTTCTTCTAAGTTTTGTGGTCCTGTTTGCCAATATTCAAAATAGTGGGATTCAGAACAGCATCTCTGAGGATAACAATGGAGTGTTTAGCCCCTTTGGGATTATAGCATGCATGCTGGGATCTTGAGGAGGTCAGAAAGCCAGAATAAAATTGACCCCCGCCTCACTTCTTTTTTACTCATACTTCAACATTCTAATTAAGGAGCTAAAAATAAAACAAAACAGTAAGCAACCGAGGCAGAAAGACCAGAGACTAAGAAATCACCAAGAGAAGGTATACTAACAGCTGTGCTTACTTTGTGGTCCCCTGGTGGCCTCTTGAGTTCTAATAAGCTCACCCTGAGCAAAGATTAGGGCCATTGCCTAGGGCAATTTTTCATAACAATAAATATTAAACATAATAAAATTTAAACTATTTGCCCTGGCTGATGTGGCTTAGTTTGTTGAGCATCATTTCATGAACCAAAAGGTCATTGGTTCTATTCCTGGTCAGGGCACATACCCAGGTTGTGGGCTTAATCCCCAATATGGAAGTGCAGAAGGCAGCTGACCCCTGTTTCTCTCTCACACTAATCTCACATAGATGTTTCTGTCTCTCTTTTCTTCTTCTCCATTCTTCTTTCTATTTAAAATCAATTAAAATATATTTTAAAAATACAAACTTGTTTAACTATTTAGAATACCAATTCTTCCAGAGGGGTTGCTTTAAAATTAATTTTAACATGCACTTACTTAATTCTCAGAGGTCTTTTGAGATTGGTACCCTTCTCTTTTTTTAGCACTAAAAAATACAAAGACTAAGTTAGATAAAATTGCAGAGAAAAGCCATATCTGTCTGATTCTAACCTGCATGATCCTTCTATTTTTAACAGTTGAACATTTTTAGAACAGTGTCTGGAAAAAGAGAAAAATTTGATATATATGTATTAGTGTTGGTCTGCTATTCAAAAGTATTAAAAAAGAATGTGTGCTTGAGTATGATTCAGGGATATTGAGCACATTTTACCTCTCAGAAATATTGATGACTTAGACTTCCCACTCCTATCTCTGCTGCCTGCACTACAGGTTATTTTAGCAGGTTTTACAAGTATTTTTCATATTTGTCTTTGATTTTTCTTAATAAGGGGATGGTAAGCTATTATTCAAGAAATTTTTAATTATAATAAAAGGAATTGCTTCATCTCTTTATGTTTTTATGGATATTATTCATTACCAGAGGCTAAGTGCACAGATTTGTGCAACAGTGGAGTCCCTTGGCCTGGCCTGTGGGATCGGGCCAAACCCAGCTCTCTGACATCCCCGGAGGGTCCCTGATTGTGAGAGGGCACAGGTCAGACTGAGGAACCCCACCGGTGCACGATCAGGGCAGGGGAGGGACCCAGGAGGTTGGCCAGCCAGGGAGGGACTGTGGAAAGACTCCAGAGTGTGCCCGGCCCTTCTCTCTCAGTCCCGACTAGCCAGACTCCAGCAGCAAGCTAACCTACTGGTCGGAGCATCTGCTCCCTTGTGATCAGTGCACATCACAGTGATCCGTTGAGCGGCCTTAGCATATTATGTTTTGATTGGTTGAACGGGCGACCGGGAGACCGGACACTTAGCATTTTAGGCTTTTATTGCATAGGATTCTTTTACTTTGAATTTTAAATTCAGAATCCTTCTTGTGTCTATTTCAATAGTTAACAAATATAAGTAAGTTATTTAAAAAATGATCTTTTAGGTAATATGAAAATAGTTTGTGATGTCTCAATGGAGAAAATATAAATAAATCCAACTTTTAACATAATGTGAATTTGCTATTTTAATATTTACTATCAATCTTAACTTGGGCATACAGACATACTATATTCTCAAAAAAAAAAAAAAGTTTATCATGACGATCAGCAGTGTTATGAATTGTAGTAATAGCATGCAAAATTCTTGTACAAAAAATTAAGAATATGTTTAAAATTTGATATTTGTTATTTAAATAGAATAATAAGATATTTTAAGGAAGTAAAACAAAATGTTCTTTATAAAATCAGAAATGACACACATTGCTTGGATTTCAGGTTAGCAATCTATTTTATTATTCACTGTGATGATGCTACCTCATTTCTTAATAATTTATTTGTTTTTGAGTTTATAAAAATGAAAACAATGCCACTGAGGATTTTATTCCTATTTATTTTTATTACAAGAGAGAAGACAGAGCTAATCAAAATTTTATTTAGGCCAATTTTAATTGCTAGATAATTTTAAAACAATGTTTCCCTCGTATTGGAGCCCCTTACATGTCCAGCAAGGTTCAGGGTTCCTGTTCAGGGTTCGAGTTCTGAAGGATGCTGCACACAAAATGAAGAGAGAGAGAGACTAGAAGAGAATCAATTTGGAAACTGGGGGACCAGGAGTGGCATCTTTCCTCTACCAGGGTAGATTGCCCACTGATGCCTGGGTCTCACCAGCCTTTTATTGAGTCTCTGAGAAAACAACCATATCCTTAGGCAGGGAATTCAGACAATAAACAGGCAGCAAGAATTTACATGTAAGTAGCAGGTAGGGGTTTGCTTTAACTAACAATGTTTCAACTTAATGGGTGCATAGTTCTGTCCTTTCAGAGCAACCAAGGTTGGTGAAAACAATCAGTTTCCAGCACCCTTGTTATGCAAGTTGACAGACTTTTGTGTTTTTTTTTTCTTAGTGCAGAAACAGTTTTCTTTCACACATTAATAAAATTTGTAACTGTCAAGAAAGGTATGTCTCTAGATACATCAAGAAACTGTTGGATGGGAACAAAAAACTTTAAAATACAAACATTTAAGAAAAAAATAATTTGCTGTTATAATAGCAATATAAATTCTCCTAATAACTGATTATCTGTTATGTATAAAGATGAACAAAAATATAAATAATGTTCTCAAGGAAGAAAGCAGATGAGGACAAAATAAAAAAAATATTATTTTATGCTCTGTTTTAAAATTGCATTTCTTTTACTGATAGCAAACAAACATGTCAAGTTTTAAAAATACTTAGAAATATAAAGAACTCCTATGCAAAGATCACAGAAATTTCATAGGTTGACATTGAGGGGAGAGTGTGATTGTGTGTGTGTGTGTGTGTGTGTGTGCACATGAACACCTTATGACATTGACATCAATGCTGAAGATATGTGATAAGGATATTGCCCAAACTTCAATGACATCACTGAAGAGTCTGGTTATTGATCATATTCAAATTTAAGCAAAATCAACCAGGATAAAGTTTTCTTGAAATATTTATATTTTTAATCGAATTTATTGCAAATAACTTTTATGGAACACAGACCCATTCACCCACTGACCTGACATAAAGCTTGAATTTAGCATGCTACAGTGACTTAGAGCCTTTTTACTAGAAATGTGGTCCAGGACCAGCCACAGCTCCATCACCCAGGAGACACAAAATGCGGAATTTGAGGTGCCTGGATATTTCAAAACCTTTAAAAAATTTATACACACATTGAAATGTGAGAAACACCGATATTGTGTTTATTAGCGAAAGGTTGAAAGCTTTTCCTCTGAGATTTAGAATAAGACAAGGTGCCCACTTCACCTCTCATCACTCCTGTTCAACAAAGTACTAGAAGTCCTAGCCAGAACAATCAGGCAAAAAAAAAAAAAATAATAATAATGAAAGGCTTCAGAATTGGAAAGGGAGAAGTATGATTAACTGTATTTATAGATGACATAATTTTATATATAGAAAATTACATAGAAAATCCTAAAGAGGACACCAAAGGAAAAAAAAACAACACAGTAGATCCAATCAGAAAAATTCAGTAAAGTTGCAGAATATGTAATTAACATACAAAAATCAGTATCTTTCTATACAATAACAAAATTTTATTTAACAAAAAAATAAGGAAAAATATCTTACAATAATAACAAGAACAGTAAACTTGCTTAGGAATATATTTAACCAAGTGGATGAAAGATTTCCACACTGAAAACTACAAGAATTGATGAAAGAACTTAAAGAAGACACAGGTAAATGAAAAAATATCCCATGTTCATGAAATGAAAGAATTAATATTGTTAAAATGTCCATACTATCCAAAGACATCTATAGATTCAATGCAATCGCTAAGAAAATTCTAATGGCATTTCTTACAGAAGTATAAAAAAACAATCCTAAAATTTGTATGGAACCACAAAAGACCCTAAATAGCCAAAGCAATCCTGAGAAGAACAATAAAGTAGGAGGCATCACATTTCTTCATATGAAGCTATATTATAAAGATACTAGATGATTGGTGCATGAAATCTGTGCACTTGGGTGGGGGGTATCCCTCAGCCTAGCCTGCACTCCCTAGCAGTCCAGGAGCCCTGCAATCCATTGCCCAGCAGAGGGAGGTCCTGCCCACCCGGCCAGGGCTCCACGGTTGATTGCCTCACAGAGGAAGGCCCCACCTACCTTCCACTTGCCAGGTAGCCTGGGCCTCCCTCTTTGGATCAATTGATCACAGAAACATAGAAACCCCCTCCCCCCATTGATTGCCCCTGCAGAGGGTGGTCTGGGCCTCCCTCTGTGGGGGCAATCGTGGAGTGATGGCAGGGGCCCCCGACCAATCACATCGCACCTGGCTTGGCTGGCCTGGCACCAGTGCACGTCATAGTGTCATCTTCTGGACGGTTATTCTGCTGTTCGGTCATTCAGTCCATTTGCATATTATACTTTTATTATTATAGATAGTAATCAAAACAATATGATAGTGACATAAAGACAGATACATGGGTTGAAAATTGCTGTTCTAGAGAATGAATCACAGTCAAACTGATGAAAATGTTCAGTTTATTCTACTGATAATTAGTTTAGGAATGAACACATAACCCTGTACTGGCCAATGGAACTTAATATCAATTCTGATGGGGAGATAGGAGATGTGCATTCTGTAAAATTGTTTCCTTCTAATAAGGGGTAACACACAAAGATCAACCATGTCAACCATAGGGCTTACCTTTGGATGGCTTCATGAAAGATCTTGGTACCTAAAGATGGGACATGACCTGGGTAAATGGAGAACCAGGATCTACCAATGTGAGGCTATCCCACATCTACCAAGGTTCCTAACAGCTTATATTGAAAAAAAGTAAGAAGCAGGTTTACAGACTACCTTTCATGCCATATTAAGAAGTTTTGAACTTTCTACTGTAAACAAATGGAGATCATCAACCAGTTCAAATATGCAAAGTGATTTGTCAGGGTTGTATTCTAGATAGGACAAAGGTGACTAAAAGGGATTATAGAAAGACAACATTTGTGTCAGGCAACATAACAAAGAAGTTGTCAAGTATCAGGACATAGTAAGAGATGGGATAAGAGAGGGAAAATAACTTTTATAAATGTTTTAATAGTTGCATTCAACACTTTTTGTTTTTCTCTTACAAATGGAGACATTTTCAGAGTTAAAAACTTTGAATTATTTTCAAGGATTACTTAGAGAGGTTACCATGTCTTAAAAAAGGTCACTATCACTAATTTTTATCTAAGGTATGTATAAAAATACTAGGGGCCTAGTGCACAAAAATTTGTGCACTCAGGGGGGTCCCTCAGCCCAGCCTGTGCCCTCTCGCAGTCTGGCACCCCTCAGGGGATGTCCACCTGCTGGCATGCCTAGCCAGCCTGGGTGAGGGGCTGATGGCTGTTTGCAGGCTGGCCAAGCCCCTCAGTGGGAACCTTCACCCCATTGGGGTGTGGCCAGCCTGGGTGAGGGGCTGAGGACCATTTTCAGGCTGCCCACAGCTCCCATTGACCCAACGTCCCAGTGAGGCTGGATGGAATCAGGTTCTGGGGTTTATTTATCTTCTATAATTGAAACTTTGTTGCCTTGAGCAGAGGCCCAGTCGGCCTAGGCAGGCAGTTGCAACAGAAGCCTCTTGTTTGCTCTAGCTCCGTGGCTGCTGGCCTCCATTTTGGCTGGGTTAATTTACATACAGCCACTCTGATTAGCTGAGGGCGTAGCTTGGCTGGTGAGCGTGACTTAGGTGTCTTGGAGTGATGGTTAATTTGCATATTACTCTTTTATTAGATATTACTCAAGGTGCCAAAATTCAAAACTCACTGTTTTAAGATTTGTTTTTATCAAGAAACCACACCATGCTATATTGAACTTATAGAGCAAACCAAATTAAAAGTTTGTGAAATGCATTTTTCTATTTTGTTGTTATATGTTGGTTAAGAGCAAATTACTTTCTTGAAATTACCTGCATTGGTGTAGAATTCTAAAATATTGACTTTCTCTTAGATAAAACACTGGATTTTTACTTTGATTACAGTGTTTAGAATTTATACCAATGGATCCCATTAAAATATTCAGTGACAATAATATCAAAATAATTTTGTTTACTTCAAAGTGTTCTTATTTTAATATGTGAAAACTAAACTTATTTTATACAGTAAACACTACCTTCCATGTATATATTATGAGAGACAACAGTAGTTTTTCATGTAACTAAGATGGTTGGAACTATCTTGGATGTCTATTCTAGTATAAATAGTTTTAATTATTAATGTTTAAAATTAATTAAATGAAGCCCATTTAAATAAAGTTGTTTTAAGTTATTTTGAATATAGCATCAGAAGTTTAGTGGAACATATTAACACAGGGAATTTATAGGAGGTGAAGAGAACAAGTCCAATGCTGCATTTGCAATCAGAAGAATCTTGAATAAAGATAAATACAGAAACAACCTTTAGGCAACCAGACATTGAAAACAGTTCCATAAATTAGGAGCAACTTTTATTACACTGATTTTTTCATGTCAGCATAAGAAACTCCTCACTAACTGGTGACATCCAAATAAGGTTTGCCCCCATTTGTCTCCCAGTTGAGTATTTTTTCAAACTATTGTTTATTAAACCATCCTATCTAATAATCAAAGAGGAAATATGCTAATTGACCCTCACGCTGTCGCAAAGATGGCAGTACCCACAGCCAATAAGGAGGGAATATGCCAATTGACTGCCCTGTCATCAAATATGGCCCAATAAGGAGGAAATATGCTAATTGAATGCCATGCCTTTTAAATATGGTGGTGCCCACAGCCACAAGATGGTGGTGCCTAGTCCCCTCCACCCCCCCAGATGCTCAGTGCCAGCCTGAGGCACAGGCAAGCCTTGGATGGCAGCTGCCCAGACTCCCAGGTCTGGCTCGAGGTGCAGGTAACCAGGGCTGGCCGAGACTTATGCTGCCTGCAGTGGCATCAGCGGAGGTGTGATGGGGCATTGCCTTCCCCTGATCACCAGGTCACCTCCTGGCCCTGAGGGCTCCCAGACTGTGAGAGGGGGCAGTCTGAGCTGAGGGACCTCCCTCCAGTGCATGAATTTTCATGCACCGGGCCTCTAGTTGTTTAATAAAATAAAGGGATATTCCAAATGTAGCATAGGCTTCTGAACTCTTCTTTTCCCAGCATGATGGGAGAAATTAGCATAAAGCAATTCTTATAACTAGTAAGCCCTTTTCTTTCCCTCTGGCAGGAGTGCACTGCATGTCTCTCCATCATGTGTACTGTTGCATGTGCCACTTGTTTCAGTTTTAAAGTTGAGGATAGTCTCATAATTGGTATTTTTGGTAAGCAATTGCCAATCTTTTCATGATGGGACAGGCTCTCTATTTTTTTATTAATAGATAACTAAAGTTCTTAGAGTCTGCTGTTCAACAAAATATTTTACCAAATCACTATTTTAATATTCAGTGTATATTACTCTACTATTTCACTTTGAGAAATAAAATCTTTTTGTGCAGACTTCCACTTTGGCCAAGTTGGTATATGAGGGAACAGATTTACTCTTTTGCCTGGAACAAACACAGATTAGAAAAAAAATATGTAAAGCAATGACTTTGAAAATACTGGACATCAAGCAACAAAGGGCAGTGATTTCTGGGAAATGGGATTCATCTGTCCCAAGCTAGATAGTGCCATGAGACAGATATTTCACTTGAAATACAATCAAAACACACTCTGAAAGAACCATATGAATTAACCCATTTATTGGGTGGTGTAAGGACTCCTGTTTGTGTGTTCATGCAGTTCCATGTATATGCATTTGTGTTTGTGTGTGTGACTGGGTGTGTATGTGTGAGAGAGAAAAAGAGAGAGAGAGAAAGAGAGAGAGAGAGAGCTTTATTCAGTGTTGTGCTGGCACTGAGTGGTAAACAGGTGAACAACGTAGACAGAGCCCTAGCCCTCCGAGAACTTAGAAACTAACAGGGAATACTGATACTAAACAATAATAAAATTAAAGTTATCTATCTATCTATCTATCTATCTATCTATCTATCTATCTATCTATAAAAGCCTAAGTGACCATCTGACCATTTGGCCATTCCCCTCAGTAGCTATGACATGCAATGACCACCAGGGGGCATACACTTCGACCAGTAGAGGAGGGAGCCCAATTCCTCGTGGAATCGGCCATGAGTTAGGTTGCTGCTGGGCACTGTTGGCCCCAAATCTAGTTCAGCTGCACCCTGGATCCACAGAGGACAGAGGAAGGAGCCAGTGGTTGTCCAGGTCCTGAGGGCTGTGCCTTCAGGAGGGGTCTTAATCTGAGACCCTTCAGGGGATGTCTGAGAGGCAGTTTCAGCCCAATTCCTGCAGGCCAGCCTGAGGGACCCCACTGGTGCATGAATCTATGCACTGAGCCTCTAGTAATAATATAATAATGGGCTATATGGAGCTAAAAAGTCATAAATCAGGAGGATAAATTTTTCTGGGATATGTCTATTTTGATGAAATTTGAAATGTAAGGATTAGTGAAACAAACCAGAAAAATATGTATGAGAATGTTGGAGATGGAATGGGAGGTTGCATGTAGAAGGAATAATATTTTCATGAGAAACAAGCTTGGATCTTTGAGAAAAAAAACTCTTTGAATGTGGCTATCTTATAGATTAAAGATGTTCTGGAGAGATGATATGAAGAAGTAGGCATAAGCCAGATTCAGAATGCTAAATCCATTGTGAGCCAAGGTAATGGAGTTTAGTCTTATTGTTATTATTTTTTAATCCTCTTCCAAAGATATGTTTTTACTGGTTTGTAGAGAGAGAGAGGGAGAGAGAGAGAGAGAGAAAGAGAGAGAGAGAGAGAGAGAGAGAGAGAGAGAGAGAGAGAGAGAGAGAGAGGAAAGAGAGAATGGGAGAGAGAAACATCAATGTGAGAAAGAAAAAGAAAAGTTAATTAGTGGCCCCCCTTATGTGTCTCAACTGGGCATCAAATCCACAACCCACGTATGTGCCATGACCAGGAATCAAACCCACAACCTTTTGGTGTACAGAACGATGTTATAACCAACTGACCCACCTGGCCAGGGTAAGTTCAGTCTTGTTTTAAGGCTAGAAAGACCTTTGAATAATTCTATGTAAGAAGAAATATAATCACACTTACATTTTGAAGAATGTTGATTGAGATGTAGAAAATGGACTGGAAAGGAGCAAGGTTTGTGTAATGGGGCATTCGTAAGAGCTAAAGAAGATAGCGACTTGGACTGAGCTATTGACAGTGGGCATTGATTAAAGAGGATGGATTCAAGTATTATTCAGTAGAATTAAATGATTTTTTGAGTAACAGTGATTAGCCTCTAAGAGACAGAATTCTCCTGCCTTTGTTTCTCTGTGAGCTTTACCATTTTCTAGCTATGAGGAAAGAGACAAGTTGCCTTGATTCATTATTTGAATACTAGAGATAAAAATAGTTCCTTATTCATTAGTTTTCTATTACCCTTAATGCTGATTGGTGTAAGGAATTTAGAGCAGTATCAGCCATATAGCAAGTGCTTTTAAATATTAGCATTTTCTGCATGTCATTGATTGATTTTGGAAGATGAGGGAAGAGCCATATATAGGATTTTGTTTTTTGGGTCAGGCACTGTATGGAAGTATTATATATTGGAATGGGAAATACTAGAGAAGGGATATTATGGGAGAAATGTCATCAGTGAAATTCAAAGAATGTAAAGTTTTGACACAGTAGATAGATATCTATTGGAATGTTAACCAGTCTGTAGGATATGAGTTTATAATCCAGAGTAGAAATCAGTAGTACATACACATATTAGGTATTATGAGCATGCATTTCTTATATAAAGAGCAAGGGGGTGAACATGCACATTAAAATCAAAGAGACCTGGATACACATCCCAGCTCTATTACTTTATAGTTGTCCTGGGGAAGTGCTTTCAGCCTTCGTTTCCTTAGTTTCAAAGTGTGACAGGATAGTTTAAGATAATACAAATTATTTGAAGTGGTATGTAGCAGTTAATATCAGAGGTAATGAATTTTCAGGGAGTCTCTTTGATCCAACAGCTTCTGCATTCACTAGCACTGCTTTGACACCAGCTATTTGCCTGCAAACAGATGTTAATAATGCATTGTCTCATGTCTCAACTAGGCACACCTGCCTCTAATGCCAGTCCCTGAGATTTTGAGACACAGTGAGACTTGCCTGCATACAAAACTATGAAGTGTATGGGGATTACATTTCTCTTCATTCCTAATCCTGATACTTATCCTGATATATAAACTATTCATTTATAACATGTACAAACATTGAATCATTATGTTGTATACCACTTTAAACCTAACATCTGACAAGACAATCTTTTAACCTATGCCAGAGAAACAAGACTCCAAACATTGAGCTTTAAAAAGCAAAAAAAGGCTTATGTCCATAAGGGTCACAGGACTGAGGAAAATTCTTAAAGGGCTTGTTTGGGCTCACCCACAAACGGGCTTAGCAAAAAGGCAACCAACTGAAAAGGGCCCAGTCTGTAAAAGACACTTTTTTTTTGCTTATCTTTTTTGCTTATCTTTGGCCTGAGGGGCAGAGATCTAATTGAATACACATCTAGGGAACTATGGTCAGAATTTAAAGACAAGGTGAGAATTTTGAAAGCAGCAAGACAAAAACAACTTGTTACATAAAAGGAAATTTCCTTAAATCTATCACCAGATTTTTCAGTAGAAACTTTGCAAAACAGAAAGGAGTAGTAATGAATGTTAACTCAAATTATTATGGTGATCATTTATCACATAATATAACAATATTGAATCATTATGTTGGACACCTAAAACTAATATATCAATTATATCTCAAGAAAATAATCATTTGCAACACCTTTCTGTGTATTATATCATGCTACCTTCAGGGGAAAATGACAAAAACAAACAAACAAACAAACAAACAAACAAACAAATAAAAAAAATCCAACAACATATAACTGTTTTTAGGTAGTGGCTTGTTGATTATATCAAAAGGATCCATAGAGTTTGTTGTGTTGGTTACTTTCTGACCTAAATTCCTTGAGTATACTATGTAAAAACTAGTATAAAACTATTTGAAAACAGCACAGAAAGCCTCTCATCACAGCATGAAGATGGGCCTTTTATGATGCTTTTATTGTTGAAATGGATATTAAATTTTTCCTTTTTTAAAAAAAAATGTGATTCTGATCATTATTTTTAGACAAAGTTAATATAAGAAAACACAAGTATAAACTAGATAAAGACCTTTAATTCAGTATTATTTTTTAGAAAAACCATATATTCTTTATTACCTCAAATGAATTAGGTATTTTTTCTTATATCAGTGTGATAATCTTATTTTTCTTTTCAGAGAGGAAACTAAATCTAACAAGAGCCTTTCATTTCATATTTATATGTTGTCATGTAAAATAAGGAAATAGATTGGCAGGTGTGGCTCCATGGTTGAGCGTCAACCTATGAACTAGGAGATTTCAGTTGGATTCCTGGTCAACGCACATGCACAGATTGTAGACCATATCCCCTCCCCAGTAGAGGGCGTGCAGGAGGCAGCTAATCAATTATTCTCTCTCATCTTTGACATTTCTAGTTTCTATCTCTCCCTCTCCCTTCCTCACTGAAATCAATAAAAATATATTTTAAAAAATAAAATAAGAAAATAGTTCAGCATTCCCAATTAGTTTTAAAGTAAAAATTTGCTATGGTCTATAAAATATGCTCACTTTATTTTTAACAAAATTATGAAAACTGAATCATTATATCAATTATATCTCAAGAAAATAATCATTTGCAATACTTTTCTGTGTATTAAATCATGCTGTCTTCAGAGGAAAATGATAAAAACAAACAAACAAAAAAACAACAACCAACCTAACAAATAAAGGTTTTCTTAATAAACCTTTATAGTTCAGATTATTACAGTTGTTCCTCTTTTTTCCCCCGATAGCTTCCCTTCATTTGGTTCCCACCCCACCCCATGCCCTTACCCTTCAGATTCATTTGTTGATAGATATGTATTTGTTGTTCATAGTTTTTATCTTTACCTTTTTCTTCTTCTTCCTCTTCTTAAGGGATACCTTTCAACATTTCATATAATACTGGTTTGGCAGTGATGAACTCCTTTAGCTTTTCCTTACATGTGAAGTTCTTTATCTGACCTTCAATTCTGAATGATAGTTTTGCTGGGTAGGGCTTGCTTTTCATCAGTTTGAATATTTCTTGCCACTCCCTTCTGGCCTGCATAGATTCTTTTGAGAAATCAGCTGACAGTCATATGGGTACTCCCTTGTAGGTAACTGACTGCTTTTCTCTTGCTGTTTTTAAGATTTTCTCTTTGTCTTTTGCCCTTGTCATTTTAATTATAATGTGTCTTGGTGTGGTCCTCTTTGGATTCCTCTTGTTTGGGTTTCTTTGCGCTTCCTAGACTTATAAGTCTATTTCTTTCACCAGGTAGGGGAAGTTTTTTGTCACTGTTTCTTCAAGTAGGTTTTCAATATCTTGTGTTCTCTCTTCTTCTGGCACCCTATAATTCAGATGTTGGTACGCTTGAAGTTGTCCAGAGGTTCCTTACACTATCTTTAGATTTTTGGATTCTTTTTCTTTTTGCTTTTCATGTTGGGTGTTTTTTGCTTCTTTGTATTTCAAATCTTTGACTGGATTCTTGGGATCCTCTAGTCTGCTGCTGTTGGATCTCTGTATATTATTCTTTATTTCAGTCAGTGGATGCTTAATTTCTGCTTGGTCCTTTTTCATATCCTTGAGGGTCTCACTAAATATCTCAGAGGTTTCTAGAAGATTCTTGGGTAACCTTATAACTGTGGTTTTGAACTGTATATCCAGTAGTTTGCTTTCCTCCATTTCTTTAATTTGTGACATGTTTCTTTGTCTCCACATTTTGGCTGCTTCCCTGAGTTGGTAGAATGGCCTTGTGTGCTAGGTGTCCTATAGGGTCCATTGGCTCAGCCTCTCCAGTCACCTGAGGTGGACATTCTCTGTGCACCCCTTTGTGGGCTGTGTGCATAGTATTATTATAGTTAAGCCTTGATTGCTGTCGGTATCACTGGGAGGAATTGACCTTAAGGCCAATTGCCTGTGAGGACCAGCTGTGTCTATAGTGGAAGAACTGCTATACAGGAGACACCCTTATGGGGCAGGACTTGCTTTAGTGAGGCTTTGGTGCTCACTGAGTCTGCCTCGTGAGTGTGTCACTTATGGATGTGAAGAGTTATAATCTGGTATGGTCTTACACTGACCACTGGGTACACTGGCTCTTGAATCTCCAATGAGGTGCAAAGTCAGCCCCTGCCTGAGGCCACCCGACAGGAGCTAAGAGAGGTCTGCAGATTCCTCCCTTTATTTGGGTTTTGGAAGTGCCCAGCTGTGAAGCAAGGCAGGCTGCTGCTGATGGGCCTTGGGCCTTTATCTGGAAGCTTTGGAGCTCTCTGATCCAGCTACAGTTTGTTATGTTTTAGGCTGCAAAAGGACAGGCCATTCATATGAAAAGCCACTGCACACAGCTTGGGTGGGGTTGTAAATTAGGTGGGGCAGGGTCCCAGGGAATCACCAGGGTGGAGCAAACAGCAATGGCTGCCAGTCAGTCCTACACAAGAGAGGTCCCCAGGTCTCTGTGTCCTGTGGCCCCATACAGGAACAATGATCTCTGTGAGCACCTCTGAAAGAAAGCCGCCTTCGGGTTCTGGCTCAATGCCAGACAGTCCAGTTTCTCCCTGTATGAGTTTGCATCCCCAGAGTCTTACCTGGAACTGGAGTTCAGAGCAATTGGGAGCTTGTGTTTCTTTCCAGATTGAAAACAACAGTGCACACAGTTGCCAGCCCGTTTCGAGCATGCCTCCGCACCTCTTCACCTCCTACCAATCTCAATGTGCTTTTTTCTTTCCTTCTAGTTGTAGAACTTCCACTCAGCCAGCTTTCCCATGATTCTGAATGATATTTGTTTTGTCTTTTTATTGCAGTTTTGATGTGATTGTGAGAGGCAGCAAGTATAGGTGTTTTCTTATGCCACCTTCTTGGTTATTTCCTAATTTGTTTCTTGAGTTACCATTCTATTTTATACAAATATTTTGTATTTCCTTTTAGGTATTCTTTAACTTATTTAAAATTTTATTAATATTTCCTTTGTTTAGTATCTTTACTTAGTGAACAAATATTTAAAATATATTTAAAAGCCATAATACTTACAATTATAGATAAGCAAATATCAAATTAATCACAATTGCTATAAACACATCATTTATATAAGTTACTAATAAGCTGTCTTTCTTTTTGTACTTAGAGGTTTTAATATTTTATATGCAGGCAAAAAGTAAAAGAGAAGAATGATATTGTTTTAAAATACTAAAACAAAAATCTGATGTACTTTCACACCCACAAGCTGTACCACTTAAAATGAATAAATTCACTGCTAAAGTAACTGTACTAAGTTTGTGAATTTCTTCTTAAACATGTACATGATACTTACATTCCAAAATATTGTGGCATTTTTTGGCGATCCAAAATGTTAATGTTTTAACTCCTTGAATATTATGTACAAGTCATTTGTTGTGAATAATGGAGGAATAAAGACAACTTATAGCAAGATATTATTATGTGCAATATATTTCTCCAGAATAATATACAATAATGTTGCAGTTGCTAAATTTACCAAATGTCTGGGTGACAGGAAAGAAGGGGTAAAATCATTTTCATGCATACCCTTTGAAATTTTGGAGCTCAGCCATCAGCATGCATTATGTAAGCATACCCAGTTCTGAAAGTATAGCTGAGATTCTATGGTGGGGGAAAAAAACCAAAAACAAAACAAAACAATTGCACTGTATTTTGCAAAGTAATTTAGTTCTTCCAATTTATACCTATCTAGCTCACAAGTAAACCACTTGATCTCTTCAAATGTATTCTTTACTTAAAAGAAAAGATAAAATTGGCCAGTATGAGAGAAGATATGAACCTGAACCCCCCCCCCCCCCAACCCTTGGCTAATGGTGGAAGGTTTCTGCTGAGTCATTGAATTCTCTAATTAATTCCACCTTAGAGTTTTGGCCCAGGTAGAAACCCAGTGGGCAGTCATGAGATAATATATTTCTGTGCATAAAACTAATTGGCATGTGTGCTGCTTTGCTCTGTGACCCTGGCCTCATTAGCCGATCTCAAACCACCTTAGCAGCTTGGATACTGCTTATCAAGTGGATTCCTGCCTTTCAGTGCGGAGAGGTAGGTAAGGAAAATAACATTTCTTGACTTTCAGATGGGAAAAATGTAAATAAGAATAGGTTTTCGCAAGTTAAAAATACTTTCCCATAATTAGCTTGATCAGATAGTGACAGAAGAAAAATCAGATCTTTAAAGGCTACTCAGGAGTAAAACAGGACATCTGTACTCGGGTTCCTGCCCACCCCAGGGATAAATGAGGGTCTGATTAGAGGATTTGAACTTCCGCTTTCTTTTCTGGTTACCTTATTAATCTAGATTAACTCTACTTTTAATCAACTAGCTCAATAGCTGCTTAAATAGATGTTATAAATAAACTACTGCCAACAATAGAGATAAAATGTCAAGCTGACAAATTACATACTCTGAGAACTTTGATAACCACATATCATCACCCTCTCTAACAAAAGTATTTTTGCAGAGGCTGAACCAGCTCTCTCACACATGCCATAAATTCACCAAAATAAATGTCTCAGTTGTCATGCTTATCACAGACAACATAGAAAGTTTCATGGAGCTCAGAGAATTTAGAGACCACTTTTTCCATATTTACACATCAGAGTTTGAACTCATTAAGTCTTTACAAGAGATTGAGAGCTATAATTTTAGAACATGAAAAAATCATTGCGGTGATAGTATTTGAGAATACTTTATCTAGTCCTTCTTCCGTCTGTGTCTATACATACACAGTGGCAGAGGTGTTGGTAATGGTAGCTGTGTTGGTGGTGGGAGTGGTAGTAGTAATTCTGGTAGTGTATTATTTTGACAAGACACTTATAATTCCTCTCAGTAGTATTAAGCACCTATTGTTGGCACTTACAATGTTAAGCATGTGGGGAAATAGCAGTGGACAAGTTAGTTACATTACTTGCCATCAAAGAGCTTATAATGTTGTCATTTATTGAAACAAAAAATCCTTATAAGAGTTATAGCTCTCTAGATTGATCAATCATTAAAATCCTATGTACAATGGAGATGAAATAAAGAAATCAGAAGGACAAGCCTCAGTCTGGTGCCTCACATGATACAGTATCAATTCCATGACAGCCTTGGGCTTGAGTCTTAGAACTGAACTGACTTATTAGTTTAAAATATTTTTTTGTGTGTGTTAAAGCTACTAGATTTTCTATGTGAGAGTGTGACTATGTCACTGAAGAAAATGACACTGTCTTTATGTTTTTTATCTGTTCCAGGGATAACTCCAGGATTACTTAATTATCTAAATCTAAAATAATATAAGGGTAATATATTAATAGACCAGACATTTTCTGGACATCATTCCAGACGTCCTTCTTGACAAAGCCAGGGTTGGGGAGAAGCCAGCCTGGCTCCCAGGTGCCTGTGGGAGGCTGGAGGAGGGAAGAAGCCTGGGTCCTGGATGCCAAAGGGAAGCTGGTGCTGGAAGCTGAGGGAAGGAAGGCCTACTCTTACACAAATATTCATGCATCAGTCCTCTAGTTATGATAAAATTTTGCTATGCTTTGATAATTAGTATTTCATTTAGTGTTTAAGCATTTTCATTTCCATACTAGAGGCCCAGTGCACAACATTTGTGCACTGGGTAGGGGCATTCCTCAGCTTGGCCTGCACCTTCTCACAGTCTGGGACCCCTCGAGGGATATCTGCCTGCCAGCTTAGGCCCACTTTCCACTGGCAGGTGGACATTCCCTGAGGAGTCCTTAGCACTGCTGCAGAGGTGGGAGAGGCTCCCAACACCACGGCTGCACTTGCCAGCCATGAGGCTGGCTTTTGGCTGAGCAGTGCTCACCCTGTGAGAGCACACTGACCACCGGGGGGCAGCTCCTGAATTGAGCGTCTGCCCCCTGGTGGTCAGTACATATCATAGTGACCAGTTGTTCCACTCCTCAGTCTATTTGCATATTAGGGTTTTATTATATAAGATACTAGAGGCCCGGTGCACAAATGTGTGCATCAGTGGGGTCCCTTGGTCTGACCTGTGGAATCAGGCCAAAACCAGCTCTCTGACATCCCCCAAGAAGTCCTGCATTGCAAGAGGGTTCAGGCCAGGCCAAGGGACCCTACTCGTGCATAATTGGGGCTGAGGAGAGCCGTAGGTGGTTGGCCAGAGGGGAGGGGCTGTGAGAAGGCTCCAGGGTGTGTCCAGCCCATCTCACCCAGTCCCAATCAACTGGACCCCAGCAGCAAGCCAATCTGCCAGTCAGAGCGTCTGCCCCTGGTGGTCAGTGGACATCATAGCAAGCAGTTGAGCGGCCTTAGCTTATCATTAGCATATTATGCTTTGATTGGTTGAAAAGACGACGAGCAACCAAACTTAGCATATTAGGCTTTGATTATACAGAATAGTTAATAAGACTATAAACTTTCTTTGTTATACCATTTTTATCTAGTACTAGAATCATGATCATAAAAATCATATAAAATTAAAGTGATGGTGGCTTAGCTTGAGTTCCCCAAAAAGAAAAGCCTGAGATAAGAAAGTGAGTTTAGTCAGTTCTTTTGAGAAATTACTCAAGAATGAGGAGACAGAGACAAGGAAGAAAGAGAAGGCAAAAAGTGGGTTTGTTTCAAAGCTACTGATGTTGGAAATGGGGACCAAATTCTGCTCTAGGCCCCCTGAGGATGTAGTGGAATGCCTCCTATAAATCTGTCTGTGGGAAGGTCAGGTAAGTGTCTGTTTTCCAGATTCTCTTTCTGATGAATTGAGGCTTGAGGCTTAAGTCCCATATATTTTAAAACTGGATTGGTAAGTGGATCCAATAGACATTTAATAACTTGTGAAAGTCCCATCTCAGAAAGCAAAAAACTGGTCAGTAAGGAGGTGGCAGATGGGTCTGAGCTTGAATAAAACTGTCTGATACTGATACCAGAATGGGTTGAGAGGATGTGATATGGGGCACAAAAGATGCTTGCTACAAATCATTCCTTTTCTACTCAGATCTACTTGTGTTCCTTTGGTCTGTTTTGTCCCTGAGTCATTAAGCTTGAAGTCAGCCTTAATATCTATTAAAGCCAAAATGAAAGCCAATTTGTAACAAGCTACAATCAATACTTCTTCAACTGACCTAAGGCTATTGATTACATTGACCATCTTTCTCTTTTACTACCCATTTTAGACTTCTTACCCATCATTAGCATTTCTGCTGGTCTAGGTCACTTTTCAAGTTGAGGTTGTTTTGACCTTCAACCCTAAGGTGTCTGAACCCTTGCTCTTATTAGTTCATGGTTAATGCAATTAACCTATTCATCATTATCACCAGGGAAAAAAATAACATGCGATGCCCAGAGTTTTCTTATAAAACAAAGTATAAAAATATTTTCAAAATAAAACAAACCATCCGTATGATCAATAGGTTATCAGTGTTGGAACTATGTATACTTCATATACAGTTTTTCCAACATGATTGTACTTAATGTTCCAAGAGAATTTTCCTGGAAAATTTTACAAAATTGTATTTAATGTCTGCTTATTATATCGTTTGTATGAACCATAACTTACTAAATTGAATAATCTTAGAAATTTAATTTTTTTCTATTAGTATTATGAACATTTTGATAAAGTATTTATTTTATATAGTTCTTTAAAATATATATTTATGTTGTAGAAGTACTAGAGTAAAAAGAATAGACATTTTTACAACTTCTAATACTGTCTGTCTATTTTGTATACAAGGATGGGTAAAAGTAGGCTATGAATAATTAATAATATAAACATTAATAAATAATAATACAAAAATTAACTGTATTTCATATCCTCACAACTGTAAATCTACTTTTGCCCATCCCTGGCATAGCCTTCCAGGTAAGTAGGCTCTTTTGATATTTGAGTGCTTTGAAGATGAAAATGTAATAAAGTTGATAAGTCTAGTAAAAAAAAATGGCATACATTGTGAACATTTTAATAATCCAAATTTCTCATGGAATCTCAGTGTATATAGAGCCAACTTTTTTTTTCTTTTAGCATTAGGCAGTGGGCACAGACCTCAGTTCTGACAGCTAGTTCGGTCAGGCCTTGACTTAACACCAACATGAACCTGTGTTGATGCACATCACTACGCTGACTTGGCATCAGGTTAATTTTACTCTTTTACCACTTTCCACAAATTTTCATGAAAATAACCTTAGTTAAAATGACCAAAAAATTTATAATATTTTACCTTATTAAATTTCCAGGTCTAGATGCCATTCCCTGTTATCTCTTAATTTCAGATCTATTGTGTGGGTGAAACAAAAGGAAGAAAACGAAGGACTGATAAAGCAGGAGTCTCCCAGAAGAGCCAGTGCTCTAGCGTGCACCCTTTTCACTTCACTGCCTAAGAACATGCCTATTGCATATTCAAATAAAACATGGGGACAATACCAATGCTTCCGAATATTTCTACTTATGGATTGTTTTTCCATTTTTATTGGAATACTTTGGGAAAACAGAGGTACAGAGACACAGAATTAGACGTTCCAACTTCAATCTAAATTTCAATACTACTTTGATAAGTGGCCTCTTTACATTTTAGAGCTGATTGAGCTCAATCCCTCAAGGTCCTTTCAAAAGCTACAAGTGCTCCTTTCTGTCTCATTTAGTAAATCAATACATACTGTCATTTGTAAAATATAAACCATTTTAAAAAATGCCTTTCCAATATTTCCTAAGAATTGTTACCACCAGGAAGAAGTGTTGAATGACATGACTATTTTCATAAAGCTGGGTAGATAGTGAAACAAGACTGAAAGTATGATCTTCTGGTGTCTTACCACATTGTGCAGGCAATTCTTAAACTTCAATATGAATACGGCTATTCAGCTATCTACAAAAGTATTTTTTTGGGGGGGTGGGGAATTGATGTTCAGGATATCCTAAGGGGCAAAAAAAATTAATTAATTCCTTTAGATTTTCCAAAATTTAAACACACTTAATTTTTATCAGAAAAGTTACATTTAATAACTCAGTTTAAAATTCAGTGTCAAGTTAACTGTTTGAAGGTTAATTACTATAGCTTGATTTTACTGAAGGCCTGTATAAAAAAAGAATCATGTCAATATTTCATATATTCTCTAAACTACTTTTAAAAAGAGTAATTTATATATAATGTGTATTTTAAAGATCAACATGAAAATCTCATGAAGAATTTAATGAATTCAGCATTAACCTTCAAAATACTTTCATCTTGCAATTAACAAATTTTCTGGAATATTATATATTTTTCATTTTTCTTGATTTCTAGGAGGTAATAATAGAAACTTCAACCCCCTCTCCTCCCCCAAGACCAAGTGTCCATGTACAATTTTTCCTTAACCATAGGGGATGAAACTATGACTCTAAAGTCAAATCTAGCCTTCTGACTTTATAAATAAAGTTTTATTGAAACACAGTAATATACTTTTATGTACTGTCACTCGCCGTTTTTGTGATACCATTGCAGAGTAGAATGGTTGAGACAGACTGCATGGCTGGAAAAGATGAACATGTTTACGTTTTATTCTTTTACAGAAAAAGTTCATCGACTATTGCTCTTTTACATTTGGCTCATACATGCAGATTTTATTTTATTTTGTCATATGTTTATGGTGCTATTTTTAAGCTAAAGTCTACCTTAAATATCTTTATATAATAGATACAGCTAAATTTTAAGAAAATTACTTAAAAGAATATTGATTATCCTGGATTACCTGCTATCAACTTGGCATTAATAACACCTCCCTTTAAAGTTTTCAGTGGATCACAGAGAAAACAGTAACTTTCTTTGTTTTGCATAATTATCTTTCCCGTGTGGCTCCAAGTTGGACTTCCCCATTGAAATATACCCACATAAATATGGAAGAAGAAGGAGGAAATTTTAATCTACAGATAGGTGTGGCTAGATGTGTGGACACACTTTGTAAAGGTCAACTTGCCTCAGCTCATTTTCAGCTCAGTAGGACTTACTGCTACTGCTAGAGATAAAGAAATAGTCATGCTCTAGCCAAACTTATGAGTCTGTATCTTGTGTTGAGAAATAGAGCAAAAAACTTTGTGCATCACCTTTTGTGTGTGTGTGTGTGTTTTTTTAATAAAAGCTTGCTTCTGCATCTCGTCGGGGCTGCAGTGTCAGTCCTCACTTCGGTGGGGTACTGGCACTGCAGACCAGCTTGGACAGCTGAGTAAAGGCTCCTAAATTCTACCTTTTGTCTCTGGTGGTCGTCTCCTGCAGGTGCCCCCATAACATTTGGAGGCTCCAGTGAGATAAAATTCGGCCCATTGCCGATGGACGCCCCAGTAAAGGAACCTCCAGTCTCCATCCCAGGTTCCAGGGAGGTGGAGTGTATCCTTTCAAATTGCGATCAGAAAGAGCGAGGCACCTGGACATCCAGTGGGGAGGTAAGAATCTGATTTCTGGTTTCTGTTTGTGGAATGTTCCTCTCAGGGACTGTTGGAGGGCTGGACCCAGTGGAACCTCCTGGTCCAGACTCCCGGTTGGGAAGGTACCCAGGGTCCCTGGTTTCTGGTTTTTCTGTTTTTTGTTAGTCTTAGCTGTATTGGTCATGTCTGTATTGTCTTTGTGTTTGTAAGAATGGGTCAGGGAGAGTCATCTGAATGTAACCCATACAATGTTTTTTGGAGAATTTACAGGACTTGTAGTGGTGTGTAGGAGGATATGGATATGATGTTAATGCTTTTGATTTACTGTAGGTCTCTGTTGGGGACAGCATCTGCTCTTACTGCGGGAGGAAGCGAGACAAAAACTGCTCTGGATGGGGTGTAAGATGGGGTAGTGGTGGTAGGATTCCCTAGATAGGGTAGTAGGCTTGCAGCCTGCTGAGATGGAGGAGCCCTAGGCTTGGGGTAAGGAGTTGGTCAGAGAGATCAGGAATAATAAAGGAGAAGGATTTGAGCCTCTGGGGCTTAGAGTAAATGGTTAATGCAGAAAAGAGGGGGTGGATTGGCAGGGAGAGAATGGAGAAATAGGTTTTTGTTGATTTTTTAAAATATATACTTTATTGATTTTTTACAGACAGGAAGGGAGAGAGATAGAGAGTCAGAAACATTGATGAGAGAGAAGTATTGATCAGCTGCTTCCTTCACACCCCACACTGGGGATGTGCCCACAACCAAGTACATGCCCTTGACCGGAATCGAACCTGGGACCCTTCAGTCCACAGGCCAATGCTCTATCCAGTGAGCCAAACCAGCTAGGGTGGTTTATGTTGATTTTTACTTATCTGAACTATACTGGACTCAAGGCCGCAAGCTGCTACTAAGCACAGTAAGTTTCTCTCTGTCCCATTTTGTTCTCATTAGCCCTTCCAATATCACAGAAGGTCCAGTTATATTTTCTTTAAAAGGTACATTTAAAGTGTGTTCATAAATACTTTATAGTAATCGTTAAAGGATTGAGGTTTCTAAGAATAATGAATTACTGAGTAGAAGGTCTAAGGCATGGTTATGCATTTTTAAATGATATAGAAAGAAGGTTTAAAGGCTAATTTGAAAATGTGAAATTTATAAAGGTTGTGTATGTAATAAGAAAGAGAAGAGAAATATTAAAAGGATAACTCTAGAGAGTCAAAACAAACTGGCAAGGAAAATCAGCAATAGAGGTTGTTAAAATGGAAATGTTTTTTTTTTCCCTTCCACCAGACCATTTATTACAGTTTGTCTCCTCCAGGTCACAAGCCCACCTCTGTGCCCAGGCCTCATAGTCCCTGTGACAGATAGCAAGGATCTCTTGGCTCTGAGAGAAACTTCTGACCATCCTCAGCACAAAGCAGCTACAGAAGAATGCAACATCCATTTTCCCTGAAAGAATTCAGTGCCAGGGTCCTTGAGATAATAAAGTAGGCAGTTAAACAGACATGAGCAGAGCAAGGACAATAGACCAACTGGCACGACCAGATGTAACTAAATCTTTCCACCTCTATATATGTAAGACAAGGGGACTCCTCTGAAGCAAGAGGGAACTAGGCTGCAGATGAAGCAGCCCAGGAAGCTGCCCTAAGACCAGTAGGGTCCCTTGAAGTACTATTGGCCATAACCTCCAGAGAACTAAATCATGTTTGGCAGACCACCATCCCTCCTTCCCCGCTTATAGGAAGAGGAGTTTGCCCAGTTGTCTACCCATAATTTGCTCGAGTCCTTACTGGCACTCCAGAACTGTTCCATGTCAGTCTGTTGGCTGGTGCAGGCAGCACATAAAGAGAACCAGAAGCAGTTGCTCATGGCTCATCCCATCTACGTTCCAGGTGATCCTGAGCACTCCAACCACAGTCAAGGTTGCTGGGAAGAGGCATTGGATATACCACCATCCTGCTACCTAGAAACTATTCAGGACAAATGCCTCCTTGATTTCATATCTTAGAAGAAGATGCTGAACCAAGGATTTGATTCCAGTAAAGACCAGTAGGAAATGTAAAGGTCAACTTGCCCCAGCTCATTTGCAGCTCAGTAGGACTTACTGCTATGCTAGAGATAAGGAAATAGTCATGCTCTAGCCAAAACTTATGAGTCTGTATCTTGTATTGAGAAATAGAGCAATGAACTTTGTGCATCACCTTTTGTGGTTTTTGTAAATAAAAGCTTGCTTCTGTGTCTTGTCGGAACTGCAGTGTCAGTCCTCACTTCAGTGGGGTGCTGGCACTGCAGACAGCTGGCCAGCTGAAAAAAAGTCTTCTCAATTCTACATTTTGGCTCTGGTGGTCGTCTCCCATGGGTGCCTCCATAACAACTTGAGATTCATAGATTCACTAGTATATTTGTGGAAACTGCCTAATGCTTTACTGCTTCAGATCAAAATAACTAGTGAGAGCTCTCTGGAGACAGAGATTCACTGCAAATTCCTGATAAACCTCTGAGACCATCTTCACTGATACTTCATACTAAGGAATTGCTACTGACCTTTGTTTTCCTAATGACTGTTTAAGCTCCTGATTCATATATAAAACACCTAGAATATATCGAGTGGCTTCTATTTTCCTGACCTAACCTTTGGTAAAAGACAAATATTAGGGGGGGAAAAAGTTATTTAAAAATGTAAACTGGAATTAGTTTGCTGATATGATTAGACTTGAAGGTAATCATGATGTTGCAACCAGTACAAAATAGGACACTGGGGGTTGAGAGCACACATTAGCAAACAGTAATTAAATATCACTTATATTTGCAGGAACTCAAATGCATAAAGAAAGGATTTGGGAGGTTAAGTAGCTACTGCAGTAGAACAGCAAACATAAAGCATACAAGACTGTGGGGTGCACTGGCTAAGACTTAGTACACAGCAGAAGTTGAAGGGAGAAAACAATCTGAGCTTTAAATTCTCAGCTCCACTTCCAAGTAGGAAATTAGAGAATTTCTATGATAAAAAAAAAGTTTTATTTACTGTGACTTTCTCAACTTTTAAATAGAGGGTCAAATATTCTTCCTTTTTACAGCAGGATAATATTTCATTGTGCAAATGTACCAGAGCTTTTTTAGCCACTCATCTACTGATAAACACTCGAGCAGCTTCTAAATCTTGGCAATTATAAATGACTCTGCAATGAACATAGAGGTACATATATTGTTTTGCATCAGTTTTTATCCTCTGGGGCAGATAGTGTGCATGGACTTGGGGAACATTGTGGTAAGTGAAATAAACCAAACAGAGAAAGACAAGTACCCTACGATTTCCCTCATTTGTGGCACTTAATGAACACTACCAAGCAAAATAGAGACAGACTCATAGATAGAGAGCAGGAAGACAGCACTGATGGGAGGCCCGGGGCAGGGTGTGTTAGCAGGTTGGAGGGATTGAGCAAAAAAAGAAAAAAAAGAGAATTCATGGACATGGACAACAGTGTGGTGGTGATGGTGAAGGGGACAGGGTGTGGATGGAGGTGTAAGAAAGCATAGAGGGGATAAATGGTAATAAAAAATAAAATAAAAGCTCTATATAATAAAAAATAATGCATAAAAACAATAAATGAAAAATGAAGGAAGGTTCTACCCATGATGCCTGAATTATAATGCACTCACAGCTTTGTTAGTTGTCTGTGTGAGCATTAATTTATTATTTAGGAAAGAGTGGAACTATGAGGATTGAAAGGGAATAACTCCGGCATATTCCAGTGAATCTGAGTAGTTTGAGCCTCTAACTATGGATGAACTATCGTTGTTGGCAGAAACAATCTCTCTCCTTCTGAAGGTGGCTACCTTGCCTCCGTACCCTGCCATGGCATCTTCTAAGTCAGCTGAAACCTGAAAGGGAATATTCATTCTTCTCAAGACCCACATGCATTCCTCCCCCTTGGTTTGAGATATTCAGCAAAACTCACATTCAAGCTGCTTCCAGGTAGACATATCTAGCCTGGTGGGATGTTTATATGTACAAAATGCTGCACTATGTTGTCAACTTGGCGTTAGCATTACCTTCTTTTAAAGTTTTCTTTGGGTCACAGAGAGAAAAATGTAACTTTGTTTTGTATAATAATGGATGTGTGGAGATGGATTTTAAGGGTACTAGACTAAGGAATAAGGGCCATAACATGGGACTGAACCAAATGCTTTGATTTAAGTACACCAAAACAAATGCTTATTCATGTTTATCCTTTTAGCTCAGGTGTCTGAAAATGGGTTCAAAAGTGCTTAGTTGATTGACTGAAACCTCTTCTCAATTGTATGTTTCCTTAGATGAAGTTGAAGTAATAGACAACTTAAGTACAATGTAGAGTGAGGAATCCAAACTCTCAGAGGAATAGAAATATGGAATTTGATTCACTATTTAAGATTTGCTTAAATCCTCTTTAATTATATTCCCCAAGACATTGATAGGATGCTCTTTCCATCGAGATACCAAACAGTACACCACTAATTGGAGCACCAGCATACATGAGAGACTCCTGAGTGGCTACCCTGCCTGGGTCAAGGATAACTACTAGAGATGTCAGCTTTGAAAAAAAAATAGTGTGAAGCCAACTCTGGTGATGGGATCCTTGCACTACAGAGACGAAGGGAGCGGGATCACTTCTTTTTGTTGTTCTTCCATAGACAGGCTTCAGGATTACAAAGAATTACACAGCTATAAAGCCTATTCCTGGCTTCAAAATGGCATCTGCCAAACGGCCCGTCCTCAGGACCATGCGTCCCAGGCCTCTGAAACATCTCAACCACTGCATGTATATTTCTCTCTTAAAGTTTACTTCATTTCTCTTAGCTCTTGTTATATCTCTGCTCATACACCAAATATTGATAATACACATACCAAACCCCAGCTCTGCTCTCCTCTTCCAGAAGACTTAGCAAAAAGTAAGAAAGTATTCTGTGAAGTTTAATGATGTATTCAGGATGCTGGGGAGTCTTCATGTTTTCTAACCCCTTTTCAAATAGTTCTTGCCTTCTAGCCAGCTAGAGTGTTGGCCCTTGGACTGGTGGGTCCCGCTTGATTCCGGTCAAGGGCATGTACCTGGGTTGCAGGCTTTATCCACAGCCCTGATTGGAGTACATGTGAGACGCTCCAATTGACGTGTCTCTCACAGCAATGTTTCTCTTTCTCTCTCTGTTTCTCCCCCTCCCTTCCACTCAGTCTCTAAACAAAATAAAAAAATTTGTTTAATTTCTTATGAGAATATGAGAATAACAGATTACTGCAAAACAGTAAAACCTTTAATTCCAAACTAAAATTAGACTCTGTTAAGACTTTTTTTTATTCAGGTGAATCAATGCTAGCTATTCCAATTGACAACTGTCACAAATATCAATATTTGGAATAATATTACAAAGTTAATATTCGTGGTACACGTGAACGAATAGCTATAGGGGTCTCTGCTGCCCACAGTCATTCTGGGAACATAGCTGTTGAGGACCCTCCCATCTTCTGGCATGCCATCTGGAATTTGTGATTACTACAGAAGAGGTCATGACCCAAATGCTCTTTACCATGTTGAGCCTAGAAGTGACACCATGACTTTAGACAATATCATGTTGGCCAGACCTAGTCACATGACCCCAGTAGAACTGCAATGAACTCACATAATATTTGGTACTCTGTCTGTACACATGGCTCTAAAACCTAAATCCTAAAGTTATTAATCTATTCCATAGGAGCAGATCCACCAATTATTTATTTATTTATTTATTTTTAATATATTTTATTGATTTTTTTTCTACAGAGAGGAAGGGAGAGGGATAGAGAGTTAGAAAAATCAATGAGAGAGAAACATCGAACAGCCGCCTCCTGCACACCCCCCACTGGGGATGTGCCCGCAACCGGGGTTCATGCCCTTGACCGGAATCGATCCTGAGACCCTTCAGTCCGCAGGCCGACGCTCTATCCACTGAGCAAAACCGGCCAGGGCTCCACCAGTAATTTAAATAAACATATTGAGTCATTCTTTATTCTCTACTTTTCTCATAAGTCACATTCATCAGAAGGTGTGTGTTAATATAATATACAGATATATCAACTTCAGCCACTTGTCACCACATTCACCAACACCAACCTTTTCTCAGTAAATTAAGGTACATATTGAAATTCTCTTTTGCATTTACTAGTCTTAAATTAAATGTTTTAAATGCCATGCATTGTGTGTGTGTGTGTGTGTGTATGTATAAATAAATAGTATATTTTATAAAGTATTACTGGTATAGAAAATCCACTTATTTTTAATTTAAAATAAATTAAATAAAACCTTTTAAATATGAGACAATTCACTGAATTCAGAAGGTTGTTTGTGCAAAAAGAGGTAAATAAAGAGAAATATTCAAGCTTCAGTGTAAAAGAGTATGTCAAGGTTAAGAAATACAAGAGAGGACTCAGGGATGATTTCAGGTTGAAAATTTCCTCCACATATAGGAAATTAGCTTTTCTATGATGTCACCCATGCTGAATGTTCATATCTTAGGAAAATATTTATTCTGTTTTTGTTTTTGTTTTGTTTTATTTTGTTTTTTACTAGTTCACACTTTAGTTTTCTTTAATTTTTAGCTAATGTCATTTTTTTGTTCCAAGATAACAATTAGATTGCATGCATTCTTTATGATGAAGTGTCCTATTAAATTATTTATTTTAACAAACCAATATATTTTCTGTACTTAGCTGTAAAAAGTTCATG
>PVJC01019299.1:0-31203 GCA_004026665.1 Murina feae
TAAATGTGATGCCTTCAAGGGTTGTCCACGTTGTAGCTTATGTCAGAATTCCCTTCCTTCTTGAGGCTGAGTAATATTCCCTTGTGTGCATAGCCTGCGTGTTGTTGATTCCTTCATCCACTGAGGGACACGTGGGTTGCTTCCGCCTTTTGGCTTTTGTGAATATGCTGCTATGAACATGGGTGCTCAGGTACCCTTTGAGGCCCTGCCTTCAATTCTTTGGGTGTCTACCCAGAACTAGGATTGCTGGATCACGTGTTAATTCTACTTTAAAAAATTTTTTTTATAAACTTCCTTACTTATTTCAAAAGCAGCTATTCCATTTTACCACCAACCGTGCTTAAAGGTTCCAGTTTTTCCACATCCTCACTGGTTCTTGTTACTTTTGGCGTCTCTTGACTAGCCATCCTGATGGTGTGGGATGATACCTTACTGTGGTGGGTAGGTTTCTATCATGTGCCTGGCACGGCAGTGAACAAAACAATACAAGTCGCTAATTAGTTGTGCAAGTTGCTCCAAAGGAGAAGTTCCAGGGTGGGGGTGGAGGGTTTAACTAATTCCTGAAGGAGGGGCATCTCTTAAAGACATAGTAGCTCATGCCCATGCATCCTCCTTAGATGGGGGACTTTTGACGGTACTCCCTTAAGAGGCTTTTTGGGAGGTGACCTTTTGGCTGCTCAGTTTGCAGAGGCCCCTGGGTCCTTTCTGAGCACACAACAGCCTTTGGGGCCTGGACTTGCCAGACATCTTCCAAGGTCTTTAAAGAGCTCTTACTCTGGCAAACAGTTTCCCATCAATAAATGGCAGTACTTTCTGCCCAGATGCCTGTTAAGTTTGTCTCTCCCTCTGCAGAGAGTCGCTTTTAGCCCAACGTCCCCTTGTTGGGAAAGATGCTCTGGTGACCCACGGCAGCCTGGTTTTCTGTGATCCCATTTGCCAGTTTGTCACCAGAAGTTGGGAAGACCTACCAGTGTCAGGTCATTCTGGGCTCCTGAGTCTGTGGAGGTGTCATGGTGTTAATAACATCACCTGTGCTGAGTGGGCACAGGTGGATAAAATGGATACCCAGGAAGCTGGAGGAAGGTGAGAGAGGCGTGGGGTGGGCTCAGGGGCTGAGCCAAGCACTTTGATGTTGCACTTGTGGCATCTGGGTAGGCGCTGGCTGCTAGGTCCTTCTGGGTACAACAGCCAGGATCAGAGAACCGGTGGCACTGGCGGAGGTGGTGGTGATGGTGTCGGTGGTGGTGAGAAAGATGCTTGTTTCTGCCTCTCTTCTTTGCTATTTTCTTCCTTACGATGAAAGTCATAAATTCATTGTATACAGTCAAAAATATAGGTGAGGGGAAAAGTTGGATCCAACCACTGAGAGATTTCATTTAAAAAATATCTATGGAGCGTCCCCTAAAGCAGCGGTTCTCAGCCTGTGGGTCACAATCCCTTTGGCGGTCGAACGACCCTTTCACAGGGGTCGCCTAAGACCATCCTGCATATCAGATATTGACATTACAATTCACAACAGCAGCATCATTACAGTTATGAAGTAGCAACAAAACTAATTTTATGGTTGGGTCACAACATGAGGAACAGTATTTAAAGGGCCAGAAGGTTGAGAACCACTGCCCTAAAGCTAGGTTCTAGGTTCTGGGAAGAGAGAGATGATGGACAGACTTCTTCCTTCCGGGAACTTATACACAGGTGGACAAATGAGTAAGACATTTCCAGCAAGTGGCAAGAGCACTGGAGATAAAACAGAGCCCCGGGTGACTTAATAGGAGGTTAGTTTAACAAGAGATGAATTATTACTCACATTTTCATGTGAGCACGTTTCAAGGTCTTTTCCCCTCAGATCTGTCCTTTTCTTCCCCCGCTGATCTAATTATGTGTCGTCTATCTAAAATGAGGTCATGATGAACATGCTGTGTTGTCACCTTATTTTGTCCACTTAATATACTGTGAATATCTTCTATTTTGTTATGTACTTATCTGCATCGATTTTATGGGTCCAGAACAACTTATCATGTGTGTGGCCCCTACGATTGCACGTGGGCTACTTGGGTTGCTGCCAGTATGTTGAAGAGACGATACCTCTGGAGTCTGTCCTTTTCCTTCCATCCTCTCTGCTGTCTCCCTGGCTCAAGCTTGCACCATCCCTCACTTGGATCAGGGGCATAATGAGTCCTCAAGCTCCATCCTACACTCTTCTGGCCGGATTTTACATTTCTGACCGTGTCACTCTTCTGCTCCAAACTGTCTTTGGCTCCCTGTTGCCTATACAATACAACCTAAACACTTTAGCTTTGTCACATTTGGGCTGGGCGTAAGGAAAGCTGGGTGATTGAATAAGTACGTGAAAAGACACTCAACATTCTTAGTCATTAAGGAAATGCAAATCGAAAACACAATGAGGCGCCACTCACATTTACTAGGTATTAGGATGGAGATACGCATCTCACCAAATGTATATATTCATACATAATGGAGCATGGCAAGTGTTGGCAAGTATGCAGAGAAAGTGGAATCCTTGTGCATTGCCTGTGGGAATATAATATGGTGCAGTCTGTGGAAAACAGTTTGGCAGTTCCTCAAAAAGTTAAACTTAGAATTACTATGCAACAAAACCACTTCCAGGTCCACACCCAAAAGAATTGTGCCAGTGTGCAGTGCAGATTTATAGTGGCCAAAAGGTGGAACACTTCCAGGGTCCAACAAATGAATGCACAAAATGTTACATGATGAATATTATTCAGTCACACAAAGGAGTGAAGTTTTGGTCCGTGCTATGACAGGGATGAACGGTGAAAACGTTTAAGTGATATAAGCCAGGGCAAATGCATGATTCCAGTTACATGAAATATACAAAATAGGCAAATTCATAGAGACAAAGAGTGGGTCAGAGGCTACCATCTTCAAGGGAATGGGGAATTGCTTGCTGGGTAATTTGTCTTTGGAGTCATGAAAAAGTTTCTAGAGTGGTAATCCTATATAATAAAAGGGCAATATGCAAATGGGCCCTAACAGCCAAACCACTGGAATGACTGTCACTATGACACACACTGACACCAGGGGGCAGATGCTCAATGCAGGAGCTGCCCCTGGTGGTCAGTGCACTCCCACAGGGGGACCTCTGCTCAGCCACAAGCCAGGCTGACGGTTGCCAGCACAGCAGCCTCCTCAGCAGCGCTAAGGATGTCCAACTACAGCTTAGGCCTGCTCCCCGCTGGCAAGTGGACATCCCCCGAGGGCTCCCGGGCTGCCAGAGGGATGTCTGACTGCCTGCTTAGGCCTGATCGCCCAGGGAGCAGGCCTAAGCCAGCAGATGGACATCCCCTGAGAGGTCTCAAACTGTGAGAGGACACAGGCTGGGCTGAGGGACCCTTCCCCCACAAGTGCACAAGTTTTTGTGCACTGGGCCTCTAGTGGTTGTATAAGTGTGAATATAATCAATGCCAATGAACTGTAAACCTAAAAATGGTTAAAATAGCGATTTTTGTGCTATTTATATTTGACCACAATAAACATCATGGCCAGGTAGCTTAGTTGGTTAGAGCATTGTCTGGATACATCAAGGCTGCAGGTTCAATCCCCAGTCAGGGCACATACAGGAATCAAACAATGAATGCATAAATAAGTGGAACAACAAAATCTCTTTCTCTTTCTCTTTCTCTCTCCCTTCTTCTCTCTAAAATCAATAAATAAAAATTAAAAAACAAAACAAAACTGGGTGGCTTGTCCATCCCGCCTCCGTGCCTTTGCTCACATGGCGTGCTCTTCCTGGTGCCCACGCCTGTTGCGTTTCTGCCCACTGAGATCTCATTCCTTTTCACGGCCCATCTCAAATGATACCTCCTTCCCTGGTGGGCCTTTCTAATTGTTTTTCCTGTCTGTTTGAAATCAATGTGATCTTTGATTTGCTTGGGCTCTCAGAGTACTTTATATGCCCCCTTTGCTCTGTTTCCTTGACGTAAGCCCCTACCAGGTTGTAAGTTCTTTGGACACTGGGACCTTACTTACCTTATTCATCTTTGCATTATTCATTAGATAAATACTCAGTGAGCCCATTACGTGCCAGCTTGTAACACAACGCCAGCATGCCATAAAGTTCAATTAATGTTGAACTGAATCGAAATGTCCAAGGAATTTCAGAATGGTGTAACCTGAAGGAGGAGCCACTATACTCCTGACTTAAAAGCCTTGTTGGCTTTCATTCTTGGAAGCACTGGGCTCTGATAGGTAGTTTTTTCTCTCTTCTGGAAACATATATCATCCATCTTTTGGGGAAATGTTTTCCTAGAGATCCGCCATGCTTCTTACATTTTGTTCTCTTGGTCCCTGTTGATCGGTTCAAGCTGGGTCAATCAGAGCTTTTCCCTGGGATTGGTGAAACCAGAAAAGAGGAGGAGAGCCTGGCAGAGCCTGGCAGAAGCAGATTGCCATCTATGTGAGAAGTTGGTGTGCAGCAGGATAGGGTATGGCTGGTGCACAAAGAGAAGAAAGGAGGCAGAAAGAAAGAGCCACTGGCACCCAGTTGCATCTGTATTTGTCCATCCATGGCCTGCTGTTCAGGCTCTTCACTGTGTTCCCTGAGGCAACAAACTCCCCACTAGTCGAAGTTAGTCTGAGTTGGGGTTCTGTCACTTGCAACCTGGGATGCCTCATCTCTCGTGGTTTCTCCTGGTGTTTCCAAAGTCTCCTCACTGCTCTTGCCTTTGGTCCCAGGCCCTCTAATTCCGCTCACCGGAATTATGGTGCATGCTACATAAGTAATTATAAAGTTTCCATGAGTCCCATTAAAAGAGTTAAAGGAAGCAGGTGAAATTAATGTCAATATGATATTTAACCCCAAATACTCCCAATATTAGACTTGTAATCAGTATGAAAAATATTAATGAGATAGTCTACATGCCTTTTTGCATACTACATGTTCTAAGGCCCATGGGTATTTTATGCTGTAACACATGTCAGTTTGAACCAGCCGAATTTCATGTGCTCAGTAGCCACACATGAATAATGGCTGCTATACTGGACAGTGAGTCTCTATAGTCCATTCTCCACCCTGCAGGTAGAATGAAATTTCTGAAAGTAAATGTCACCACCTCTGAGTTTTCAGAAACATGGCCATCCCTAGCTCCCCATTACTTTCCAAATAAACTCCACCTTGGCCTTTGTGATTGGGCTCCAACTCACCTTTCTAGACTGTCTTTTTGTAATCTCTTTGTGCACGGAACCTCCAGCCTCAGCACACATTCTCTCTCTCCCTCCGAACACGTCATTGTTTTCAGGTCTCTGCGCCTTTGCGTAGATGGTTTCCTGTACTTGGAATGCCACTCCTTGTCTTTCTGCGTCTTCATTAGCAAACGTCTTTTCCAAGACCCAATTGAAATGCCTTCTCCTTTTAAAACCTTCCAGGATTTGTCTAGGAAGAGTTAGTTCCACCCTCCTGCGGATTCACGTGGTAGTTTGAATGTAGCTTTTATCATATGGCTTGGTAACTGTCCATGTACTTGCTTCCCTCACAGGACCAAGTGCATCACCAGGGAAGGGACCACAACTTATCCATCTGTTTGCTCCTAGTGCCATTCTCACTAAATGCCCGTCACCAATTCCCTTCATTCGTTTAAAAAAATATATTGTCTGTTTTCTTAATGACGAGAGAGAGAGAGAGAGAGAGAGAGAGAGAGAGAGAGCAAGAAAGAGAGAGAGATCCATTAATTGGCTTCTTCAAGCATACCCCCTACTGGGGATCAAGCCTGAAACCCGGGCATGTGCCCTGACCAGGAATCCAACCGGTGACCTTTTGGTGCATGGGACCATGCTCAACCAACTGAGCCACACCGGCCAGGGCCCCTGCATTCATTGTTATTACTTGTCTGGTTTATAGACATGTTTGTTTGGGGACCTCATGAGTTAACTCTCTCATTTTACAGATGGGGAAACTGAGGTCCCAGAAGAGAAAAAGACTACATCTGTTGCCCTTTGGCTCACTTCCTGGCTCACCCTACTCAGCTGTCCTGCTGCTCACCAGTAAGTCTCCTGGAAATGTAAAATGATGTTAGCTTGAAGAAGAGATGAGGAAAGTGAAACTGTTTTATATCGTCAGTGGTTCATGAGATAATACAGTGTAAACAATATGTGTGTGAGACCATAATCCAGATGCCCTAGAGTTGTTGGATATGCAATGGGATCCTCTTGTGAGTTCTGGTGTAGAGAGAAAAGAGCATTTGAATCAATGGTTTCTGTGAGTTTTAATCGCTTCCCTCCCCAGTTGGGACTGCTTACGGGTGAGATCCTGCTGCTGTTGGAGCAGAGCCCAGGGATGGAGAAGTTTCTGTGTCTCCCTCAGTGAACATTGTTTGGTGCGGATCATCTGCTTTCTTTGATCACTGGAAGCATCAACTCTGTTGTCCTGGCTGAGAGAGGTGGTTAGAATGTGCCAGAAGAGCCCGTTGGTGTGGATAGCATTGCAGAGTGCTGTTTCATGTGCTTCAACTCGGGGTCTTGGCCGTCTCGGGTAGTCTCAGCCATTTGGAAATGTGAATGTGAACATGCGACTTAGGTAAAAAGACAGCTCTGTGTGAAAGTAAGCTTTGTAATTGGACAAGATTCGTCCAAGTTTCTCCTAGCAACCCGTTTGCTAGGAGAGAAGCCAGAGAGCCAGGAGCAGACAGGGGAAGGGTTAGTTAGGAAAGCAGCTGCCTGGAGCCATTTAGCCCAAGTTCAGGTAGCAAACCTCCCAGGACCTGAGAGCCTCCCTGGGGTACAGAGAGCAACGTCCATTTCACAGGCATGTTCCACGTTCTAGAACTGAAATGGCAGACAAGCCATTGAAAAGGCCAAGCACACAGATACAGAGAACAGACTAGTGGTTGCTAGAGAAGGGCGGGCGGGTTGCACGAAGGTGGCCATAACTTCCAGTTGTAAGAAAGTAAGTCCTGGGAATATAATACACAATGGCTTGGTGACTATAGCTCACAGCACTATAGTGTATACAGCAGTCCCACCCCATATGTTGTTTGCTTTCCACAGTTTCAGTTACCTGTAGTCAACCGCCATCTGAAATATTAAATGGAAGATTCCAGAAATAAACATTCATACATTTTAAATTGTGAGCCATTCTGAGTAGCACGTTGAGATCTTGCACCGTCCTGCTCCATCTCGGCCTGGGATGTGAATCATCCCTTTGTCCAGCGTGTCCATATTGTAGATACTCCCTGGCTGCCCGTTTGTCATTTAGTCACCGTCTGGTTATCAGATCGACTCTCTTGGTATTGCCGTGCTTTTGTTCAAGTAATTTTTATTTTACTTAATAACAGTATCAGAGTATAAGAACTGTGATATTGGCAATTCAGACATGCCAAAGAGAAGTGTAAACTTTATCATAGGTATGCATGTGTAGGGAAAAACAGAAAACGTAGGATTCAGTGCTATCTGGGAAGGCATGCACTGGGGGTCTTGGAATGTATCCTCTGCAGATTAGGGGGGACTACTGCATTTTCAAGTTGCTGAGAGAGAAGATCTTTTTTTTAAAAAAATGTAAATCCTCATCTGAGGATATGTTTTTATTGAGTTGAGAGAGAGGAGGGGAGAAAGAGAGACAGAGAGAGAGGGAGGAGAGAGAAACAATGCTGAGAGAAACATTGATGTAAGAAAGAAACATCAATTGATGAGAGTAGGTCTTAAAAACTTTTATCACAAGAAAAAAATTTGTAAGTATGTATGGTGACAGATGTTAACTAGACTTATTGTGGTGATCCTTTCAATCCTATATAAGCTAATCTAATAAAAGAGTAATATGCAAATTAACTACCACTCTGAGACACCTAAGCCACGCCCACCAGCCAAACCATGCCCTCCAGCCAATCAGAGCAGCTGTATCCAAATTAACCCAGCCAAGATGGTGGCCGGCAGCCATGGAGCTAGAGCAAACAGGAGGCTTCCGTTGCCCCAGCAATGGAGTTGAAACTGCCTGTCTAGGCTGGCCGGGCCTCTGCTCAAGGCAACAATGTTTCAATTATAGAAGCCACAGAGCTGAAGCAAACAGGAGGCTTTGTTGCCTGACTAGGCCTCCATTCAAGGCAACAAAGTTTCAATTATAGAAGATAAATAAACCCCAGAAACCTGATTCCAGTCAGCTTTGCTGGGATGTTGGGTCAATGGGAGCTGTGGGCAGCCTGAAAACGGCCCTCAACCCCTCACCCAGGCTGTCCAGGCACCCCAGTAGGGACCTGAACCCTGAAGGGACTGTGGGGAGCCTAAAAATGGCCCTCAGTCCCTCACCCAGGCTGGCCACACCCCCATGGGGTGAGGGTCCCCACTGGGGGGCTTGGCCAGCTTGCAAAGCCATCAGCCCCTCACCCAGGCTGGCCAGGCATGCCAGCAGGTGGACATCCCCCAAGGGGTTCCAGGCTGCAAGAGGGCACAGGCCGGGCTGAGGGACTCCCCTCCCCCCACCCAGTGCACAAATTTTTGTGCACCGGGCCCCTAGTCCTATATAATAAAAGGCTAATATGCAAATTGACCAAAAGGCAGAACGACCGGTAGCTATGATGCACACTGACCACCAGAGGGCAGATGCTCAATGCAGGAGCTTCTCCTGGTGGTCAGTGCACTCCCACAGGGGAAGTGCCACTTAGCCAGAAGCTAGCCTCAGGGCTGGTGAGCACAGCAGCAGTGGTGGGAGCCTCTCCCACTTCTGAAGCAGTGGTAAGGAGCAGCAAGCAGGTGGGCGGTAAGGAGCGAGGGCTCTTGGAATGCAAGAGGGATGTCCAACTTCCAACTTAGCCCCATGGGGAGTGGGCCTAAGCTAGCAGTCAGACATCACCTGAGGGGTCCTGGTCTGCGAGAGGGTGCAGGCCAGGCTGAGAGACACCCCCCCCCCCCAAGTGCATGAATTTTCATGCACTGGGCCTCTATATATAATCATTATGCTATACACCTAAAACTAATGCAATGTTATATGTCAATTATGTTTCAATTAAAAAAAACACATTAAAAGTGGGGGAAAAGCCCAGCTGGCATGGCTCAGTGGTTGAGTGTTGACCTATGAACCAAGAGGTCACTGGTTTGATTCCAGGTCAGGGCACATGCTGGGGTTGTGGGATCGATCTCAGTGAGGGGCATGCAGGAGGCAGCTGATCAATGATTCTTTCTCGTCATTGATGTTTCTCTCTCTCCCTCTTCTTTCTTCTCTGAAATCAATAAAAATATATATTAAAAAAAAGCGGGGCTGGGGGAAGAAGAGGCATTGTAGTTTCTTGGCATAAGAGTGGGGATGAGAAGTCATTGCTGCCGTTGTTAACCACTTTGTACTGCGAACCCTCTTCCCCATTGTGTTTGCTTGGCTTGTCTGTTTAATACCACACATGTGGCGTCACTGTCAGGAGAGACAGAGTGAAGGTTCCAGGGTCAGTCTGCATCTGCATTACTAGTCCCGCTTAAAACATACGTAAGACATTTATAAATAGGTGAAGGGGAATATAGTCACTGCAACTGTGATAAATTAGACTCAGTGTGGAGATCGCGTATAAATGTCAAATCATTCTGTTGTACACCCGAAACTAACACAGTGTTAAATAAAAAAGATAACTGTAAATATACATTCCACTATATTCTTCTCCCTAATGGAGCCTCGGGTGCCCCCCCACCCCACCCCACCCCACCCCACACATACACCTTGGAGACCGTGGAGCTAAGACATTCACTTACCCAGCACCACTTTGCACAGTGGCAGATTACATGAGAACCAGCTCTGAAGACAGTCCCCTCCTGACATTTACTTCATGCTCTTCTAAATCCAAATGGGCGCTTTCACACCTGCTGCAAAGCTGAGTGATAAAACATCTGTGTTCATAGGCTTTTTCCCTTGATTGATGAGGTGGGTTTAACGTGGGATTTTCTCTTTTCTTCCTGCATGATAAGTGCAGGAAAAGCTAAGAGACTAGTGACAGTCTCTCCTGCTGCCGTCCCACCAGCCCTGCGAGAGGACAGGCGCTTCCTCAGGGGCATCTGGAATTTGGCGATGGTTGGCCACAGATTCCTTTTCTCTCTCCTGTTGCATTAATTAAGAACAAAGGAGAAGGAAACCCAACCGAATCTGGCTTAAGCAGAAAAGAGACTCTGTTAACTCCTATAACTAAGTAGTTTGAGGGTCTGGGTGTGTCCAGGTTGCTCACAGTGATGTCACTGAGATTTATCATCTCTCTGACTGCGTTTTCCAGCTTGGTTTTCCTCTGTTGGCAGTGTCTCTGTGAGTGGTGGTTCCCAGAAGCTCTAGGCTTATTTTATCCTTGTAGTAAATAATTCCAGAAGAATTCTTCTTGTTCTCATCAATTCCAACAGAAGCTCAGGGATGGACTTTTATTGGATCACCTCGGGCATCCATCTCTGAACCATTGGCTATGGTCAGGTAAGTGTAATGCTTGGATTGGCCAGGTCTTGGTCACATGACCACACCTAGTACTGGGGCTGAAGCACCGTCCCATCACAATGAATGAGAATCCAGGGGGAGGGGCCATTACCGAAAGAGGAGGGGTGTGAAAGCACGAGCTACACCTGCCTTCCACACCTGTGAATGACGACTTCTCTTGACGGAGGCTCAACCACAGGGTTGGAACAACAGAGCCTTCTGCCTAGATGACAGCTTATTCCTTGCAATGCAATTGTGATGCTAACTACCCAGAGTTAGGCCATATTTCACAGCTTAAGGGCACAGTCCCCAACAAGAATGCCCTAAATTAAGATAGCCGTAAGTTCAGGAGTTCCCAGTACACCTGTACTTCTGACCAGCTGGCTCCAATTTGGGGGTTACCTGTGGCCTGTAGGTCCAATAATTCATTAGACAATTTAGGGGTTACCAATAGCCCCTTAGGTCCAGTAATTCAATAGAACAACTCACAGAACTCAGGGCAGTGTGACACCTATGATTACAATTTTATTACAAAGGGTGTAAATAAAGACCATGAGAATGAAGAGTTATACAGGAAGAGGGCTGGGAGGGTTCCAACCTTTGAAGCTTCCATCTCCTCAAGATTATCACCCTTCTGGTACATCGTATATGGTTAGCAACCAAGGAAGCTCGCTGATGCTCCTGGCATTCAGAGTTTTTTTATTAGGGTTTCATTATGTGGGCATGACTGATTGAATCATGAACCCTGTGGCTGGTGAACTTGATCTCCCTTCTTTCCCTGACCTTCAGGAGAGACAAACTGACATCACATGACTCAAAGCACCAACCTTCTAATCACATGATTGATCTTTCTAGTATGGCTAGCCCCCAATCTAAAACTATCCAGGCACCAGCTGTAGCATAAATTCAGGTGTGGCCTCAGGGGCCCCACCATGAATAACAAAGGTGCCTCTATTATTTGAAAACTTCCAAGGATTTAGAGGCCCTGTCCCAGGAATTGGGCGTAAAAACCCAGACAATTTATTATACACCTTGAGGTCCGATGCACGAAATTCGTGCATGGGTAGGGTTTCTAGGCCCGGCCAGGGATCAGGGCCCATCAGGTTCCCCTCCTCCCAGCTGCCCTGCTTCCTCCTTTCCTTGCTCCCTCAGGGCCCAAGGGCCATTGCTAGCCACCTGCCATGTTCCACGCTGCCCCCTGGTGGTCAGTGCACATCATAGTGAGCAATTGAACTCCCGGTCTCCCAGTCAAACTCCCTAGGGGACAATTTGCATATTAGCTTTTTATTATATAGGATAGTCTTCTATACTGGATTCCAACTTCTGCCCTGGCTTGGATATTAACCATGGTCCCCTATTCTTCTCTGCTGCCACCACTTCTAGACCCAACATTAACTTCTGGTTGATGTTTTTAGCATCCTCCTCCCACAGCCTCATCTGGGCCTCCTCCTGAACCCCGCTGCTCCCTCTTTCCAGCCCCATTCTCTCTTCCTCCCAAAGCTGTAGCTGTGAAGAAGTCCACCTGTCTGTGTCCCGTCTCTTCTTTGGTAACGTATGGGATGTAGATCATTTGGACTCAGCTAAGCTGGTGCTTATCCCAGGAAGCTTTCTCTAGAGGACACTTTGGCTTATCTTCCTGTGGTTCACATTTCAACTTCTTTCCTTTTTTGGGGGAATCTTGCCCTTTATGATATGAATCGTCCTCCTATTATAAAAGTTCAGAAAGTCAGAATCTGCTTTCTCAGCCTTTCCTGCAGCTTGGAAGTAATCACGTGACTGAGGCTTTGGCAATCAGACCTTTATGTCCTCAGAGGTAGTAATGTAGACTCGGTGTGACGAGCCAGGATCAGATTTCATTGCCTGTGTCTAAAGACGTGCATTGAGTCTTATTGTGAGTTGTATGCTCTACCCATGCTCTTGCATTGATTCCATGGTATTATACCCATTTTAAAGATGAGGTATATGGAAGTGAAGACACCTTCTGAAGTCATGTAGCTTGTGAGAGGGCCTAGATTTTCTGTCTGACACCAGAACCTTTTCTCTTAACCATCCTGCTATAGGACCACTGTTCAAACCTTCTGCATGATCCTGGAGGAGAGGGTCTAGGTGTCATTTTATACTGTGACTAGGAGCCTGGTGCACAATATATTGTGCACTCGGGGGTCCCTCAGCCTGGCCTGTACCCACCCAACCTTCGGCCTGCCACCTGCCCATCGGCCCTGCCCACCTCACACACCCCGGCCTGTCACCTGCCCCTTACGTCCTGCTCACCCTGCCACCTGCACTGCACCTGCCCCCACGGTTCCATTGGCGGCCTCCATCTTGGCTGAGTTTATTTGCATACAGCCACTCTGATTGGCTGGTGGGCGTGGCTTAGGTGTCCCGTAGAAATGGTCAATTTCAATATTACGCTTTTATTAGAGTAGATAACTCTCACATACTCAAGCTCAAGTAGATGATAAGGTCTAATCTGGCTCAAACACTATGAGCATCATGAGCTGCCCACCCACCTCCCACCTACCAAGCGGCACCCCTTCCTCCTTCAACTCCATTCACCCAGTTGCCACCTCAGGACCTGTTTTCCACTTCACAGGAATCAATTTCCTCCTTCACACACCTATTCCCATGAAGACCTTCAAGTCCATGTCAAGTGGAAAGTTTGCCCCGAGAGTCAGCGTTTTGGTTTCCCCCATCTGTTTTGCTTTGGGGACTTTGGATGTGAATGTGCCTCATGAAGCACCTTAGGTGGCTCATTGTCCTCCACCCTCCCCATTTTTTGGGGAGAAGAATTTTACATATTTGGGAAGAGCTTCGCATCTTTGGGAAGGTTTTGGCATAGTTAATTTCGCCATTTGGAAGATTTAAATGGCTTTAAAAATGTATTATGACTGAATCTCTGGCTCTGACCTCCACCAAAAGGTGACCAATTTGAGTCCCAAGACAAAAGCCTCTAAAATAAGTATTTCTCCCTGCGGCTCTACTTTGAGGCTGGGAGCTGGGAGATTATGTAGTGCCTCCCCCAAATCCCTAATGTACTTTAGTAGTAAAAGAGCCTTTGTTTGAATAAATGTTCCTTGCCTAACCAGAGTAGGTCTTGCTGCTGCTGGTAGGTGATGCTTGCTGCCTTCCTTTTCAGTAGGTTATATTTTGCAGGCAAGCATGATGGAAGCATAATACTAACATAAACCACTAGGTGGTGCTACAGCTCTGAGAAATAGTTTTGGAAAGTGGCAAGCAGGAGGGTGGAGTAAGTCCTGTGATTTCAGCATCTCCCCTATGCTAGACAGACAGACACTCATTCTAGACTTGGCTCTGCCACTTACTGCCTGTGTGACTGTTGGCAAATGACCTTAGGTTTTGGGCGATGATAAAGCCCACCTCAGAGGGATGTTCTGAGTGTCACATATGATGCTGCTGGAGTATTATCTAATTTGCAAAGTGTGGATTGCTGTGCAGATCGAAGATAATATGGTGCCAGGAAGCCCCACCATTAAGAGCGATCCCTTGGGAATGATTCCAAAAGCAAGATAGATTTTGTGACCTCCTTGTCTCATGCAGCGAGGGCTGAGGGTCAGTAGAGGGAGGGAGGGAATGCAGAGGCAGCTGAACGTGATTGTAAATGATATTATGAGGCCACAATAGCAAAAGCTTGTTAGCATCTGAAAACCACACCCAGATTCCAGCTCCAACTCTTTCCCAGCCAGACATCAAACATTCAGCTCAATTTTATTCTCTGGGATTTGAGGATGCAGTGCAGGAATCTGGAGAAGGGAGTGGTAGAGTCAGGCTGGGCCAGTGAGGAACAGAGACTGGAAGGTTGGACTGGGTGTGAGGGTAAGGGGGGTATCTCTCTTTCTGTTGCCAGAAGTCAGTCTCCAGGTGGCCCTACTGTATCATGAGCATCCAGGAGAACAGGCGGGAAGCAGGAGCACAGTGTAGATAGCCCTCCTCCACCGGGACAGCTGGCCGACCTGGCCCAGACTATGCCCGGGCAGTCTGGGGCCGGATGGGGATGCTGATCCGGCTCTGCAGCCAGTTGAGGTAATCCTCCTGAGGCATATGGATGATGTGTTCTCGTACAAACTGCAGGGTGAATATAATGGCAGCTCAGATTTGGTCTGAAAGCTGGATTCCTGGCTTCTCCTCCCCACAATATTCTGAAATATTTGTGACTAAGGGTGGTGGTCCCAGGATGCCTCCAACCATTCAGACATTCGGAATGCCTGCAACATCGTGCCGGGTGGTTCCTTCTAGAAAAAGATCCCCTTCTAGGGTCCTGGTTGAGCAGGCTCACTTTAAGTCTTTTTTATTGATCCAGGTAAATTTAGGGAGATCAGGAAAACTCAGCTGTCTGCATGTTTCTTTCTTTTCTACTCCTTAATACCTTTTAAAAAATGTAATGTGCCCTTAAACTTATTTTGGTTCATAAACCCCTTTGAGAATTGATGACAGCTGTGGGCTTGCTTCCCGGAAAGGGTTAAGACACAGAATGTAGTTACAAATAGATTCCAGGTTAAGGCTCCCACATCCAAGTTTAAGTTCTGTGATGTTCTCACTGGGAAAGGAACATGCAGAGTTTCACTAGCTGGGGCCATGCACTCACCTCAGTGCATGGGGGAGGCTCCACATCCCCCTCCTCTTGCCCAATCAGAGATGGCCCCACACTTGGCAGGTTAAAGGTAGACCCCATAACTGGCATGTGGAGGTTGGACAGTTGCCCTGGAGTTCGTTTTGGACCAGCAGCCGGAGTCTTTCCTGAGGGCCCCTTGCTCGCTTGCTTTCACCCCCACTGCCTGCCTGCAAGTTCCTCCAACAGCTCACGTTCTGCTCTGGGGCCTTTGCATGTGGTCTTCCCTCTGCCTGACCTGCCTGTTCCCTTTGTCTTCTCAGCGCTGTCTTTTCATCATTCAGTTGCTCTGGCTAAGATAGGTCCCTCTACCTTGACCTTGAACGAGTGCTCCTCAAACTTTAAAAAGTCACCCAGGGACTCCCTGAAATGCAGACTCTGAGCTGGCAGTGGTTTGGGGCCTAAGATGTGCTAAGGAGCTCCCAGGAGAGGTCCGTGCTGTTGGTCCGTGGGCTCCTCATTCTGACCGCCAGTCCTTTTATTTCCTCGTCCATTTATTTCTGTCTCTCCAAGGCCTCCAGTTTCTTGGGGAGGAGGGGCACCATTTACAAAGAACATGCTGTCCCCTGGAGTTGAACCACCAAGGTCATGTGACAATCCCTCTTCTATTGGATCAGCGGTTCTCAACATGTGGGTTGAACAACCCTTTCACAGGAGTCACCTAAGACCATCCTGCATATCAGATATTGACATTACGATTCATAACAGTAGCAGCATTACAGTTATGAAGTAGCAACAGAAATAACTTTATGGTTGGTTCACAACGTGAGGACCTGTATTTAAAGGGCCAGAAGGTTGAGAACCACTGCAGTAGATGATAGCTCCCAGAAGGCAGAGATCTCTGTCTTTTACGTTGTGTTCCCAGCACTCACAGGGTGCCTGGGTGTTGAGAGGTGGTGGGGTGAGGGCCCGGGCACATGGTGAGGGGAAAGGACATGGCAATTACCTCGATAGCCACAGCGACGTCTGGGGAGCATAGCTCCCAGGTCCTCAGATCCTGTAGCACTTTCAGGAGGACGTGGGGCCTGATCCTCAGGTCCAGGTTTTCCCCAAACTTCTGCAGTTTTGCCAGGATCTTTTTGGCGGGGCGGAAGTTCTTCAGGTCTTCCGGGAGTTTGGACAGAAGATCAAAGTACCTGGGATTTCAAGAAGAGGGGGCTGGTTAGGAAGCTGCCAGGAGTGGGGCTGGGCCCCTCAGCTCCTCTATCGCTCTCTGCCTTTCATGGGAAGCTTCCAGGGCAGCATTAGTCTTTATCTGGGGGAATTTCCTCCACCCTAAATGAAAGGGGCCTGCAGATCGGGCATGTCTTTAGTTTTTAAGGGTAGTAAAAGCTGGAGCATGATTTGCATCTCATTAGAAAAACAAATTAGGGACATACTTTAAAGAGATGCATTTATTATTTTTGTAGAAAAGCTTGTGAGAAAGGAAAGGTAACGCAGGTTTTGAAGTATCACTTTTGAGGGTTAATCAGGCCAGGGAGGACATGGACTCATCTGTGGGGTAGTCTCCAGAGTGCAGGAGGCCCTCACCAGCTGGAGGAGGAGGAAGGAGAGGGGTGTGGGGAGGGGGAGGAGGAAGATGGGGAGGGGGGTGAAGAGGGGAGGAAGTGTGTGCATTTCCCATGTCTCTGTGTGGAGGAAGCTTGGGCCACAGCTCTGTGTACTTCAGTGGGTTTTGTGAACCTTTCTGATGCTACTACTGAGAACAAGGGTCCTTTGCTAATCCATGGTGGGAACAGGGCGATTCTAGCCTCGAGGGGGTCAGACATGATCAGGGTTTAAGAGGATCTCTTTTTAAAAGAGGGCGGTGGTGGCATCTCTTTAAAAAGTCCCCGCCCTGGTATATATGTGCCCATTGTTGAAAATTTGAAGAAGAAATTGATCATACCTTTTGGGCTCCTCATACGTACTGTTTTATAGTTTATGATGATATATATTTATATGTATTTATATCTCGTTGTAAGTTTCCATTCCACATTATTTAAATCATGGAAGGGATTCTGGGTACATTTGTTGACTTTCTCACCTTACTCTTAGAGCTTGACTTACGCACCCTGCCAGGATTAGGTTCATAAAATTACAGCTCATCCGACTCCCATTCTGTGTTGCAGAGGAGCATAGAGACTGGGGTCCGGCAGGGGTTTAAATGCTAACACTTCCTTGTTCGTGAAGTGGGGATTGATGTGCACCCTGCAGGACTGTTGTGGGGGAAACAGTAGATAATGCACGAACATTGCTCAGAGTGGGGTCTGCCATCCCATCATCACTCAGTTCCTTTTGCGTTTTGTTACACTTCTCACTCCTGGGCACAGTGCTCCCAGGACATGCCTGCCGGGTGCTGTATCTGTAAGGGGCTAAGTTATTTGGGGAACATAGTGATCACCCCAAAGACCTCTGAACTCTGTGGAAGTTTTCAGGCTGGTTTGCTCACCTGGCGTTCCCAGAGAGGCCAGTGAGCTGGTCCCTACTTGCAAGTGTGAATCAAATAGAAGGTAAACGTGGAGGACAGAGCTGCTTGGATTGTCTGTGCCTTGGGAACTAAGGGTTCTTGCCCGACTGCTCTGGAGGCAGCCTGTTTGGGGGGCCCTGTTGCTGGCCACCTGATGCCTCTCCGTGTTGCAAGAGCTAATGGGATGAAATGTGGTTTTATAACAGCGGCACTGCCTTCACCCCCTTCAAGGACCATCTTATCTGCTCTCCGGGTATTTACCAGTGGTCTGCAATTTCTCCCGCATCTCCTTTTACCATGGCGACTTTATGTCTCATTTTTGCTATGTCCTTTTGAAAGTTCGAGACGAGGACAAAAGAATGGAACTTCTGGAGGCCTCGCTCTTCCTGGCGCCTGCATCACAGGTTGTGTGAAAAGAAAGGAAGAAGAGTCAGACCCCTGCCTCCTTTAACCATCCTTGCTGCCCTTTGAGATCAGACTCAAGCACTTTTTTCCTGCATGAGGTTCTTAACCCTCCCAGCCACTATTTAATTTACTATCTGGCTTTGGCTACAAGAGGATACACCTCTCTCCAAGGTCCTGAAATGCCCTTTTGCTACAATCAGTAATTTTTTAAAAAAATCAGCCTTCGTTCTCTCCCTACTTTTGATTGTGTTTGCACAGCTTTCTCATCTGTAAAATGAGGGATAATAATGGTTCCTAGCTCTCAGAGGCGAGGATTACATAATACAGTGTGTATAAAGCGCTGAACTTGGCGCCTGCCAGTCACACAGTGGGCATTTAACTCATGCTGTTTTCGCTCTTATCCACGCCCCTTATCATTTTGTGCTTATATCCCATCTCTTCAAAGAGACTTTATAAATATAACCATGCCATTCACCTTATATGCATTTTGATAGCTTCCCATTTTACTCAGAATAAAGTCCTCTGAATAACTTGCTCTCTGAGGCTCTGGATTCTTCAGCCCCTACAGCATTTTCCAGCTTTATCCCTATCCTTCCCATCTCCTTTCTCCCAGAATTTTATGCTTTGGCTCATAATCAAAGACTGAGATAAAGTTCAACCTCCACAGCTGGGCTGGTAAGGCCTTTTATGATCTGGCCTCTGTTTTTCTCTGATGACCTTGTAAGCAACCACAAACAAGTCCCAGCTACACCTGGCTACTGGTAGTTCCTGACCCACTTGGGCCCTTTTGGCCTCTGGGACTTTGCTGTTCTTTCCCTGGAACTCCCTGCCTTCCTCCTTTTCCTGCGTGTCTCTCTAGGTTTGAATGCCATCTTTACTGCTTAACTCCTGGGTGACCTTTGACAAGAGACATCTCTGAGCCCACTTTTCTCATCTACAAAATGTGTCTAATAATAGTACCTACCCCGTAGGATTGTTTTGAAACCTCAGTGATAAATACACACAAGGCTCTTACACCATGACTGCTATACAGTAAGTGCCCTGGAAATATTACCTGACTTTATTAAGCTGAAAATGCTGTTTCCTCCAGGATGACCTTTCTGATTGCTGTTGCAGGCTAGGAAGGACACCCTCTTCCTGCGTTCCCTTAGCCCCCTGCTCACTTCCCTATTGGCCCTCATCACTCTGCGTGGTAATTGCCTGTTTACTTTTCTGTCTCCTTCATTAGAATGGGGGCTCCCAGAAGGCAAGGACCAATCACCTCTAATCCCGTGGCCCAGAGTAGCCAGTCCATCCAGGCCAAGAGAGCAAAGGGTCATCATGCAACCTTTGTTGAATGGACAAGTTCATTGGAGTTAATGGTCATGGCAGTCAAGGAGTAGGCTGGGGAGGGAGGCAGTTATTGGGTTGTCAGAATGAAAAAGTTTCCAGTGGCCTTCTGGTGCTCTTAAAATCCAGTTCCCAGTTTTAATTATTACATTTATGGCTGGCTGTGCATGATGCAGCTGTCACCTGCCACTTCCCTGTCCTCTTCAGACTTTCTATGTCCCTTTCAGCCTCAGGACTGTGTGCGCACCTTCCTACTGCCTGGAACGTCCATCTACCCTCTCACCACCCCACCAGCTCTTCCTTATCCTTGGCGAGGTCTTCCTGGATTACCTGACCTAAATGAAGTCCCCAGCGTTTCTCCCTCTCTCAAAGCACCTGTCCTTTTCCTGTATAGCAATGATTATAATTTGTACCTATATGTTTACTAATTCAGTTAGTTTTTTTCTGCCCATATTTCCCAGGAGAGACGATAAGCTCTCTGAGGGCAGAGAACGCATCCCTGCTGTACCCTGCTGTAGCCTCAGCACCAGCACATGGCATTGTGTGGGCACATAGTAGGTGTCAGATGAATGTCCTTTGAGTGAGTGCATCTACATGTGTCCTTACTTCATGAGGATTTCCATCTTGTCCTGCAGACAGAAGCCGGCCTCCTGGGCCACGCTGTAGAACTTGGCCCTCATGATAGTACACACACTAGTCTTGCAGTGGATGAGGTCATGGTAGGTGCGGCTGTGGACACAGACAGGAGGGATTTGGGGAATCAGGCCCAAGAGACGACCCATGAGGCTGGCCTCTCTGGGCCCCACAGTGCTTTGCAGTGGGGGTTCCATGCACCCACCTGGACTCTCCGCCCTCTCCTGGAGCCTCCCTGGCATCACCACCGATGTAGGAAGGCCAGATCTTCCCAACATCAGGCTGGTGGTGCCGCCTTATGAAATGAGCCCACATGACACATCTGGCCAGCTGAGCCCAGCAAATGGTAAGGACCTTGAGACGAAGATGGAATTTGGAGCTGGGCGATCCAGGTTCAAACTCCAGGGCCACGCTTCTTAGCTGGCGTGGGTTGGGCAGGACATTTCATTGGCCAAGTGTCAGTCCGTTTCTCTGTAGTAGGGGGTAATGTTGCCATCTCATAGGATTGCTTTTGAGGAATAAGCAAGATAGAATGCCTTTCCCAGGGCCTGGCACAGGGGACGGATGTGTTGCCATTGCTTTTGCTGTTGCTCGACACCTTGACCTTGAGCCCTGATCCCGGGAGCCCCTGGTCCTTCAGCCTTGTCTAAGGCTTCAGGGGGCCTGGCCTACACTGGGTTATGTCCATGGGAAGATAGAAGGTGTGGTTGCCACAATCCCTCTTGCCCACCTGGCTTACCTTTTAGACCTCTTCTGGATCGGTTGGCTGTGGGTTTCTCCACTTGTACTGCTGGACCTGTCACTGAAACACAGAGGGATGCTTTTAAGTTGCCCGGAGCCTGCTTTTTATGTGAAGGGAAGTTTCGGGTCCCCTTGACACCTGCTAGCCTCCAGGATTCAGGTCAGGAAGTGGTTCCAGTCATGACACAGGCTGTAGAACACAGTGTGTGTGTTTTCCCACCTCTTTGCCTTTGCTCGTCCCATACCCTGCCTGGAGCATCCTTGTTTCTTCTCTCCCTACTCAACTCCTGCAGTGTTTTGTGGTCTACAGCAGGTTCTGCTTGCTCTGACTCCCCTGGTGCAATGTTGACCTGCTGCCTCTGCCTGGTGGCAGGATGACCGATTTTCTGGATCCCAGTTTCTTTTGAATAATATGGGTCTCTAACTGCAGGTAAGTTCATTGTCCACACACACAAGCTCTTAACCTGGGGCTAAGGGCAGACTTGGTGAAGGAATGGTTGAGTCCTCCTCGTCATGTTGTCCTAGGTGTTCCTGACCCCAGACTGCATCTTCATTTAAGGATTCTCTGCTCTAAATTAGACCCTTGAACTGAATATCCTCTTCACTTGACTTTGAAGACAGAACTGGGTGCAGAGCCCAGCACTGGTCTGTGGGCAAGGAACTCGCTCTGGAACGTCAGTTTCCTCACCTATACCCAGTCAATTTCTCATACCATTTGTCCCTTTCTTACTTGGGGGCTGATTTGATTCCTTGAGTGCCTGCATTTTCCGTTGACTTTGCCTGGCTGGGGCTCCTGAGAGCGGGAGAAGCTTCCTTGCTCAAGCCAATCCCTTCTCTATGCCTTCTCCCAAGTTCTCCTTTGGTGACCCAGGCCTTCAGCTCCAAGGTCTAGCACCTTCTCTTTCACCCTGTAATGCCTAAAAAATGGACTTGACTGCTCTGTATGGTTCTAGAGGGTAAGAATTTTTCATATCTCTTTGATATGTGACTAATCCTTTCCTTTTGGCCTTGTGACCTCTGGGACTCCTTTGAGGAGGCAGGCCTGGTGTTCTCCCAGACCTCTCTCCATAGGAAAGGTCCTGGCCTTCTCTGCTTTTCCCAGAGGCTCATGGGGCTGGACATAGAGGTCTTAGGCCTGGCAGGTGGTGGAGCAAATGCTCCAGTCAACTAAGGCAGAGCTCCAGTAATAATACCCAGAAGGCCCTGTGCTGGATTCAGCCAACTGCGTCAACCCTATAGATGAATTATTTGGGGAAACGTGTTGGCTGTGACCTTCTTCTTGTTGGTGACTTTTTTCTTTTCTCGCAGTGTTATTAGCTGTGATAAACAAACAAACAAGCAAACAAACAGAAATACCAGCAACAAAAGATCCTTTTGCCTGCCTCAGTCTCCTTTCCCTTGTCTCTCTTGAGTTTCAGCCATCCTGGTCTTTGCTCGATGCCTCTAAGTTGCTCCCTGTCTCAGGCCCTTTGCACATGCTATTTCCTCTGCTTGAAACACTATCCCCATCTTTCTCAGCCACTCAAGCATGTCAAACTCGGGCCGGCAGGCGCATGCCTCAAGTCTGACATGCTTGTATAGTTCCGATCTAGGCTTAAATGTCAAAGTCCATCTTGGTTAAGACCCTGGTGCTCAACATTCAGCCATAGTCATGATTACAGGGCTGACTCTGGGGGGTTATTTGATAATTGCATGACTGACCCACTTATCAAATGGGACCAGCAATTCTTAACCATGGACAGGATTTAAGGAGTCACACCTTTATTTTAACTAGCCGTGTGCAGGAATGGAAATCACAGGCATTTGCACATCATATGGCAATTGTGGGAGCTACTTTGAAAAATCATTTTCCCTCAACACTAATCCAAAATTACGGTTATTCCTAGAGCGGCCGCTTAGCCTTGTTACGTGGTGAGTTTGCTGAAGAAGCTCACAGATTTACTACATCCCAGATGCAGTTGTAATATTGCAGTCCATCTACCATCTCACTGTAGATTTCTTTGTAAACGTTGGTGATTTATCATTTGCATCTGAAAGGATCCATGGGCTTCCTCCAACTATTTATGGCACAGAAAAGTGGTGACCACAATCCAGACCATGAGATTCACGAGGGCAGACTGCAGTTGTCTTATTTGCTGCAGAATCCTGCCCCCCCCCCCCAAACCTAGCACAGTTCCTGGCCCAGAGTGGGTTCAATGAATATTCTTCAGATGAATGAATGCGATGGGGGCAGATCTCCTTCCCCCATTATAACTCACCTGATGAAGAGGGAAGGACTAGCTCTATAACACATCCTCCCTACTTCATCCCTCTGCACTGGAGGCTGTTAACCATGTGGCTGCTTAGTATGCGGTTGTTGGGGAGAAATGCCTGGGTACCCACCCCAGGCCTGGGAGTTAAGGGGCTTATTTCTAGTGAAGAATAAAAAAGCTGACCCTCCCTGCCCCCCATTCCATGGTCTGGTGAGGAGCCACTGTATAACCATCCCTGTAACTGAGGGGTGCTTCCTGACCCACCTGCTGTGGGCCCCAAGCCTTCCTACCTGGATTTGAGGGTGCTCTGCACGTCTTTATAGGCAGAATCGCTCTTGGTTTGTTTCAACATTGACGAGTTACTGCAAAGCAAGAAGAATCTCTTAATAAGGTACAAGACTTATTGTGCTCCTGAGGTGGTCATGGTCGGTGAGAGGATAAAAGTTTCTCTTTCTGGAGCAGGGCTCCTCAGACTGCTGGGCACAGGGATCCCCTGAGAGATTGCCGAGAATATGGATTCCTGGGCCATGCTCCTAGGGATTTGCATACATAGCTCCTGGAAGCTGCATTTAAAACCACGCACATGCACACATGCACACATGCACCCACACTGCTGATGCACATGTGCAGGGAACACATTTTGAAACCTGAGAGTTTGTCAGCATACTGTGATGTAATGCCCCCCGGAAGTGCTTATTAAAAAACATGGTTTCTGCCCAGTCAGCATGGCTTACTGGTTGAGTGTCGACCTATGAACCAGAAGGTCATGATTTGATTCCTGGTCAGGGCACATGCCTGGATTGTGGGCTCGATACCCAGTAGGGGTTGTGCAAGATGCAGCTGATCAATGATTCTCTCTCATCATTGATGTTTCTGTCTCTCTCTACCTCTCCCTGAAATCAATAAAAATATATTTAAGCCCTTAACCATTTGGCTCAGTGGATAGAGCGTTAGCCTGCGGACTTAAGGGTCCCAGGTTCAATTCTGGTCAAGGTCATGTACCTTGGTTGCAGGCACATTCCCAGTGGGGGGTGTTGTAGGAGGCAGCTGATGTTTCTCTCTCATCGATGTTTCTAACTCTCTATCCCTCGCCTTTCCTCTATGTAAAAAATCAATAAAATATATTTTAAAAATGTATTTTAAAAAATACGGTTTCCTCTGGAGATTATGATCCAGTGGGTCTGAGGTGAAGACCAGAAATTTGCATTTCTTTGGTGACTTTTGGAAAACACAGCTAAAGGAATTTGAGAAAAGGCCGTCTTCCTAGACGATGTTATGATCTGAATGTTTGAGTCTTCTTGCCCTCCCAATTCATACACTGAAATTCTAGCCCCCCAAGGTGATGGTTAGGAGGCAGGGCCTTTGGGACGCGATTAGATCATGAGGGTGGGGCCCTCATGAATGGGATAGTGTCCTTCATAAGAGACCATAGGGAGCTTGTCCCTCTGCCATGTGAGATCGCAGTGAGAGGACAGCAGTCAGTGAGGCAGAGGGCCCTTACCGGACATCAGATCTGCCCGTACCTCGATCTTGGCTTTCCAGCCTCCAGACTGAGAGATAGAAATGTCTGTTGTTTATGAACCACTCAGTGCATGGCGTTCTGTGATAACGGTCCAAATGGACTAAAAACAGATGACAGAGGGTGCTCTGGCCTTGAGGCTGGGGCCTGGGTAGTTGGAGCCCCAGGATTCCATGTCAGCCTTGATGGGAGCCAATTTGATGTCTAAAGTGAGAAGGGAATCCCGATTCTAGAGTGAGGAGGAGCCCTTACTGCCTGCGGCCCCGGGAGAGATGGGGAGACTTTCCTCCCGGAGGAATGAGGAGGACGGGACGTTTCAACGGGTTCTTGCTCTGCAGCCGTAGTTATTTTATCATTAAAGCGGACACAGAGGCCGCGTGATGAGTTTTGTGCAGACCAGATCCTTGCCTGGTTTTGTCTTTGGTGACCTTATGCAGGTCACTCACCACCATGCTTCTATGCCTGTGAGACAGAGCGATGGTAATGGTTAATAAGTGTGCCTCATCAAGGGGCAGCGAGGACTGTGGGATACTCTGTGTGTGAAATAGAAGTCATGCCATCACCACCCCCACAACAACCACTGCCACTTGTTGCATGCTTGCGGTTTCCAGGCACATGCTAATAAGTGAAATGCATTCTATCTCATGAAATGCATAAAACTGACTCATTGGAGTATTCATTACATCCATAGCAATAATAACAAGACATCACAGGCTCGTATCATTGAATTCTTACGGCAACCCTTTGGGATAGGTTGTCAGTGGGCCTCATTTTACGGAATGGGAGTCAGGCCCAGGGCGGTGAAGCACCTTTCTCAACATCACACAGCAGTGAAACGATGAGGGTGGAGATGAACCTTCATCAGTTTGGTCCCAAAGCCAATGCTTTGATGCTGCCTGATCTCATTTTATTAGATGAAGAAACGGAGGTTTGGAGAAAGGCTGAGGGACTTGTTCCAGAGCCTCAGGGATTGCACCCATGGACTCTGAGCCAGTGTTCACACCAGGAGTTTCTTACAAAGGGAGGAGGAGCCTTGCAGAGCTGACGGTCATCATTGTTGTCTCTCTTTAATGCTGGGGAATCAGGCAGGCAGATAGGCAGGCAGGGCCTTGGCGGCCAATGCCGTCTCTGAGTGCCTGCCTCCAAGCCCTGTGTGAATTGAAGCAGCAGCTGAGAAATTCATCATTGTAAGCAGAGGTGAAGGTGCTTGGTGAACTGTAATTATGATGACAACAATAACCAATAAGTCATAGCCGGCATCTCAGTAGACTACAGGCGATGATGAACCTCTTCTGGTGCCTCATTTACTTTCAGCAAGTAATTTGCTTATTGGGAGGGATCTACACTTGGGAAGGGAACTCCAGCGCTAGCCCGTGTGCTCTCCAAGGCTTTTAGAGACCAGAAGCTCTGTGGATGGGAAGGAAGACTCTTCAGGTTCAAGTCTGACCCTCTGAACCACTGGTCGCCGGCTTGAAGCTTCAAAGGATTCCTGTGACTCCTGGGATAAACATGAAACTCGGAAACTCGGCAAGCAGCCTCCAAGGTCTCAGGAAGACTCACACCTCTTCCCATCCATTTTTGCTGCATTTCAGGTCTTTGAAGGTGCCATGGTCCCCTGACCAGGTTCGCATATGGATATGTGTTGCCTATAGTGTTCTCCCTTGCCCCTCCCCAACTCAGCCTGCTAGCTCCTTTTCATGCTGCATTCAAGAATCTCAGCTTAATGCTTCTCGGAGGAACCTTCCCTGATCACCATTCCAGACGAGATCAGACACCCGTTATTATTTACTCTCACGGGTCTGAGCTTTCCTGCCAGAACACTTCCCTCTGTAATTAGCACACAGCACATACACTTTCTTAAATATTCACTAACAGAATGAACAAATAACTTTATAGAGAATGGTTTCTGGACTCGGGAAGATCTGGATTCAAGTCGTGGTCTTACATTCGTTCGCTGGGTGACCTCCAGCACATTCCTTTGCCTCTTTGAGCCGCATTTCCTTATTTGTCAAGTAAAGGTAATAGTACTTGTCTTGTACGGTGCTTGTCAGAACGTGGGGAGATGATACCCATGAGAAAAGCACAGCCCTCAGTGCTGCCGCAGAGAAAACACTCAGGAACTGGGAATGTTAGCGTTCTTACTCTGGTACCTTCTATGTGCCCAGGGGTCTCAAGAACATACCTGGGTGCTTTTTTCTGCACCTCCATATCCATCATGATCGTCCTCCGGGCCTCCTCCCGAACCATCTCCAGGAGCTTCTGCAGACCTGACGGGGAACATGAGCGCTCGCTGTCTGGAGGGGTCCCTTGAGGCCGGACCATGCAGGACAGGGCCCACCCCCAGCCTGATATCGCCTCTGCCTCCCCTGGTTGGGGAGCCGCGGAGGGATTGGAGCGGGTCCAGAAGAGGTGGCGCACAGTCTTTGGGAACTAAGTGATGTGTGGAGCTTTTAGACACGACTTTCTGGTTACAGGTTTAAGCAATGTTTTGTATAAAGTGGGCTAAATGAAATATATTGTTAACATTGTAAACAGAAATCGATGACCAGAAATTGATGACTGTCTCCCAAGGAGAAATAGCTCCGAGCAGCCCAGGTCGGAGGGTGTATTTCCGATCTCCACTGGAATAAAGCAAAGGGTCCCAGGGGGCAGAACAGGACCAGGGAACCCTGTGTCTCTTAATCGAGTCGAGGCAGAAGTGGAGCGGGAGGAGCTCTGACATCTGGCGTCAGGGCAGATGGTCGGCGCTCAGGCGGGACTTACTGATGTGGAGATCCTCGTCCGCCTTGGTGGAGGACGACTCTGTGTCCTCAATGTCCTTGTTGCCTGCTGCCTGCACGGTCACGCTCATGGGCTCATCCGAGCCAGGGTTCATGGAGATCATGCTGCTCAGGGGAGATGACCCTGCACTAGCCCGAGACAGGCTGAGCACGGAGCCTCTCCGGCTTGGTTTGCGGCTGGCGGTGCGCTGTACAGGAGTTTTGAATTTCTTGGTCTGAGGGAAAGAGAGAAGAAAGAGGGAGTTTAGAAAGAAGGAAGGCTAGGCCCATGTGACTCAGTGGTTGAGCGTTGACCCATGAACTAGGAGGTCAGGGCATGTTCCCTCCTTGGATAAATTAGGAGTGCGATACAGTGTCCTCCTTGTCTTGACATAGGCCAAGAGCTTGCTAGCCTGACAGAAAGCCCCTCTACTCCCTGCCACCCTGGGAGAGAGGATGTCCATGCTCAAGGATAATGCCTCTTGCTGTTTCCCCTGGTGAAACCTGAGTTCCCGACCCTAGAAACCAGGTGTTTTAGATCAACGCCATTTTTTTTTTTTTTTTTGAAGGCTAGACAGATTGTGTCCTGGGGGCAGCCTGGGGTCGTGCAGTGAGCACTGGGCTCGGAGCCAGGGGACTTCAGGGGAACCTTGAGCAAGACACCGGGCCTTGGCTCAGTTTCCTCATCTATGAAACAAAGAGGAGGGACTGGGATGATCAGAGAAGAGCTTTTCTTATCTTCCTTGGGTCAGATTTCATTTCGTGCTTCTGAAGTTGCCATTAATTAAAATTCACTTAATAACCCCAATCAGGAAATCCAAAGTGAAGGGCTGACATGCCTCATTAACTGAGAGTGGGGGGATGTGACGGGCAGGCTCAGCGTCATTCTTGCCCTTTGTTGAGCCGACTCTCTCCGAATTGACTTTAACCCCAATGCTTCCTCTCTATTGTTTGTATTTCACTCAGGAGCTGTGTTAACCAGCTGCTGTGTCACCCCTCAGCAGGGACTGCATGATTCCTTAGACTTCCTGAGACGTAGGGGTTCCACACCGATGGCTCATGGGGAAACATGCTTAGCTGCCCAAGGCTTTACAGATTGGGGAGATTTTTATATAAAAACTGAGGTTGTTGGTCTCTCTTAAAAGTGATAAGCCCTCGGCTTCCATTCTCACGTGGCAAAATGAGCTAATGCTGAGCAGAGGTTCTTCCTGTAACTGGGCCAGAGGAATCCCGTTTACCACAGACCTCACCCCACCAGTGCTTTCCTCAGCCTGATTGTCTTTTATTTACGTGGTTTGCCAGGCTCTTAGGCGCACGGCCTTAGACCAGTAAGCTCTCCACGGAAGAACACCGCTTGCTGTGTGAGTTGACGAGAGCCTCTCTTTCACAGTGCTCCTCAGACAGGCGGAGAAACCGAGGTCAGGAGAGATGAGAGGCCGTGTCCAGGGCCACACAGTGAGCCGAGTCCCCGTGGCGGAGCGAGGTCTCCTGATTCCTACTTTTGCACTCCCCCAGCCCAGGAGTGGACCACATCGTGGCCCAGAGCTTGACCCACAGACTTGCCCCAGGGAATTCCATTTTGTGAGTTCACGTGTGGTGATTCGTCCTCTCCTCCTCCCATTTCCCTTGTGTATGTTCCCGAAGGATATTTTTTAAAGGTTTGTGACTCCTGCTGCTTTTTCTGTGCAACTCTGGAGACAGATGCACATGCTATCTCCATAGCAACTTTCTGTGATAAAACCAGCATTCTGACTTCTCAGAGCTATGAACACCCTGATGAAAGAGCAAGAAAATGTCAAGACTCTTTATGAGAGCCAGTTATAATCATGATACCGTGGAGAACATGCATTCTGAGACTCAGTGTTTCATAAACAGTGCTTAATAAACAGGCTAGGATTAACTCCTGGCTCTGCCAGTACCCAGCTGTGTGACCTCTTGCAAGTCACTTAACCTCTCTGAGCCCCTATTTTCTCCTCTTCCACCTTGGGTCAGAATAGTGCCTCATGGGATTATTAAGAGGACAGACTAGCTTCCTTAGCACAGAACCAGGTCTATTGCAATGATGTTAAAAAGTGGCTTCTAAAAGTTACATAGCCACAATAATGCTCAGCACTTGAACATTTTAAAAAAATGGATTTTTATTGATTTCAGAGAGGAACGGAGAGGGAGAGAGAGAGAGAGAGAGAGAGAGAGAGAGAGAGAGAGAGAGAGAAATCAATGATGAGAGAGAATCATTGATGGGCTGCCTTCTGCACACACCTTCCCCCGCCCCCCACTGGGGATCGAGTCCACAACCTGGCATGTGCCCTTGACTGGAATCGAACCTGGGACCCTTCAGTCCTCAGGCCAACTCTCTAGCCACTGAGCCAAACCTGCTAGGGCGGCACGTGAGCGTTTTCAAGGTGAGCGTGTGTGTTGTTTCCTGGGATCCTCTACTAATGGGAAGTGGACAGGGATGAGCAGGTGAAAGGAAAGGTTGAGCAAACACTAGCTGTGTACTCTCTCAGCACCCTTACACACCTAACACCCTCTGCCGTTGTTATTTCGGTGCTTTGTTGAGAGGATGCATTTAGGAGATTTTGGGGTTAAGAATACTTTTTGGTGAAAAGAATAGACCTCTTGATAGTCTCTTAATAAACACATGTTCTGGTTTATAGAAAGCCCTGACTATTGAATCATTCACTTATTGTGTGTGTGTGTGTGTGTGTGTGTGTGTGTGTGTGTGAGAGAGAGAGAGAGAGAGAGAGAGAGAGAAAGAAAAAGTGAGAGAGAGAGAAAGCTGACTATTATTGAGTGAGTCCACTTCCTTCTGGTGACATCCTATTGAGCAGCACCATGGCCACTCCTCCCCTTCTCCGTGATATGGTGTCCAGCCAAATGTCATTTCTCCTCTAATCTCCAGATGACTCTCCAAGACAGTGGTTCTCAACCTTGGCTGCACATGAGAATCACCTGGGAATCTTTTTAAAATCCTGATTTCTGGGCCTCATCCTCCGGAAATTCTGTTTCTTTGTTATGGGATGGAGCTAACATTAGTAACAAAGAAACAAATTCTGGAGGATGAGGCCCAGAAATCAGGATTTTAAAAAGATTCCCAGGTGATTCTCATGTGCAGCCAAGGTTGAGAACCACTGATCTAAGAGAATGTGGTTCTGACTTTCCCTCAGAGAACCAGCTAGAAGAGAAAAACCCAGTGAGAGAAAAGACTGGAGAGAATGCCTCCAGCACAAGTTGGGGCTGGTCATCAGATGGCAGAGTTGCACGCGCCGTCCGTTACCTTGGGAGCCGAGAGGAAGTGCTCCCACCGCTGTCCCATGGACTTGTCCTTCGTGATTTTCTTTATTGTGCTCTTGCTTCCACCTGGGTCCCTAAGTGAGAAACAGAAACAGCTTAGTGAGTTTTCTGGTTCCAGAGTCTCGGTTTATTACGAGTTCTTTTAAGAAATGCAATAAACATGATGAATGGTGGTTGGTCTCAGTGATTATCCAACTCCCCCCCCCCCTGCCAATCCTGTACTTGTGAAGAAGTGGGAGGGACAGTTCTCCACAACTGGGTCTTGCAAGTGAAAATCAAGGTCAGGGAGACTACTGCTTACTCTATCCATCCACCCAGTCCATCCAATCCATCCCATTCATCCAATCCATCCATCCCTCTAGTCCATCCACCCAGTCCATCTAGCCCATTCCATTCATCCAATCCAATCCATCCATCCATCCGTCCACCCACCCACTCATCCCTCCAATTCATTCCTCCAGTCCATCCATCCATCCACCCACCCACTCACCCACCCACCCCTCCAATCTATCCCTCCAGTCCACCTATCCAGTCCATCCAGTCCATTCAATCCATCCATCCACCCATCCACCCACCCATCTCTTTCTTTATTCCTCTTTTCTCTGCAGAAAGGACTTTAGATGGCTGGATCCTTTCAATCATTTGGCTGGCTGTCACCTGGCCTAGAAGAGGGTCTTAAGGAAGTGAGATGGTCAGACCAGTTTGATGGGGAGAGGCACTGACAGGGTTCTAGAGTTATCAGGGGCTGCAGAGTGCCAGTGGTGGGAGGAGATGCTCAGATATAGGAGGCAAA
>PVJC01019300.1:0-30419 GCA_004026665.1 Murina feae
GGGAAAAAAAGGTGACATATGTAATGTTTTCAACAACAAAAATATATTCTTAAAAAAAAGGAAAAGCTAAAGTTGAAGGTTGAGATCACCACTTATTCAACATCCTATATAATAAAAGACTAATATGCAAATTGACCGAACAGCAGAAAGACCAGTCACTACGATGTGCACTGACCACCAGGGGGCAGACGCTCAATGCAGGAGCTGCCCCCTGGTGGTCAGTGCACTCCCACAGGGGGAGCAACGCTCAGCCAGAAACTGGGTTCATGGCTGGTGAGCGCAGCAGTGGTGGCAGAAGCCTCTCCCACCTCTGCAGCAGCACTAAGGATGCCTGACTGTCCAGCTTAAGCCGTCAGTTGGACATCCCCCAAGGGCTCCCAGACTATAAGAGGGCATAGGCTGGGCTGAGGGACCCCCCACCCCTAAATGCAAGAATTTTGTGAACTGGGCCTTTAGTGTATATATAAAAGTCAAACTGCAGGATGAGCTGAGATCTTTGTTTCTCAGTCACAAGACTGAATCTTTGTCTTTCTAAGCAGCATTTCACCCAGGAAGGCAGCCCCAAAGCTCAATTTGCTCTGTAGCTGGACACCATCAGGTTTCCCCAAATGTCAGAAGAGATGAGCAGGCTCTAGTGAGTGAGCAAACATGCTCAGGGGAAGGCTCTTGTAAAACTGCCAAGATTAAATTTATGTTTAAAAAATGCACACACAAATTGAAGCCTGCACATACATACATAGAAGCAAAGGAAACTATCCAAGTGACAGGGAAAAAACAGCACCAGGTTTAAAAAGTTCAGATAAAAGCTCCGTTAACAAGTGTGTATTTTCAAAAGCTTGATACAAAGGTGGCTCACTACAAGTGCTTCTTTTTAATGTCTAATAGAAGTTATTGCAAAGGGTGTTGCAGTCTCCATAGTTCAAACCAGGCCAATGTGCACATCAAGTGAAGCAAGGCCTTCATCATTACTTATGAAGTTGGAAGCTTTCCTTATATAAGAGACCCAATCTTATATAAATTAAACATTATGATTTTTAAAGAAATACATGAGAAAATTGCTTAATTTTACTTTAGTTTCTTTTTAAAAAAAATGATTAAAATAATTTACCTTAAGGATGGCTTGCTTTGTATAAAAACTAAATTTGCCAACTTGGTTATCATCCACCTCAGAAATGGCCAAGACAAGAGTGGGAGGAGAATATCTGCAAGAAGAAACATGCCCCTGGTTCGGTCATTGTGCCGTGCCATTAGTCAAGAGGTGCCCATTCTGCTGGGACAGAAAGGCCTGTGATCAGCTCTGGGACATCGGTAGTAACACAAGTGCAGATGTTGTGTAAGATGTGATATTTCCACTCAAAGACTAAAGGGCTCTGGGGTCTTTTCAGTCCTTATTGGACCTGATCTCCTTGTAGTTTTGTTGTGGTGACTATACACCCTGAAGCATCTGAAATTATTTTCTCTTGGTCACCATACCACTGTTTTTCTCCTGTTTTTCCTCTTGTCTTCTTGACCTCCCACTTTGGCATGTGGATTATTTTGAGCCAAAGGCAATCGAAACCCTGCCGGTTCCCAGAAACGTTTACCTCTCCCTTAAAGAATTTAAATTAAAGGCCTTGTCCATAATAGGAGTTATCACCAGAGATAACTCTTTATGACTTATATGTAGCCAGGGCAAACGTCTAATTACTGAACATCTGAGCATCTGATCTTATTGTTCTGAGAATGACCTTCCTCCCCCCTGAAGCCCCAAAGCGCTTTGCCTCATTCCTTAGCTCAGAAAGCTATTACCTCATTTTTCCTCCCGCCCTCTGAACGGCTCATGTATATGGGGTTCCCATATGATCTTATATAATTAAATTGGATCATATTCTCTTGTTAATCTGTCTCATGTTGATTTGACTATTAGACCAGCAGAAAGAACATAAGAGGACAGATGGAGGGAAGTGTCTTCTTCCCCACAACCTCATCTACTCAGGCCCCTGATGGACTCAGACCCCCTTGTCCACTCCTTGAAAGTTGTCTAGTTCTAACTCTCTCCCATTGCCCTAACCGTCATCTAATAGTCTTTGTAACCACATTTCTGCCTTGGGATATGGTCCTTTGACCATAACTATGAGATTCTATTATGTAATTTAATGTCTATGACTTTTGGTTTCTTTATCTATGACTTTATATAAATGGGATATCACTTGTCTCATATATGGCTATGACAAATATTAAATGGAATAATATGCATGAATGTACTTTTTAAAATGTAAGTGACTGTGCTTATGTTTGATATATGTTGTTGTCACAGCAGAATTCCAACATGGCAACTTTAAGAAATGAACATATATAAAACAAATGCAAACTCCAGACACAAATTCCTTGGATGCATAAACCATTCTCTAGGAATTCAGAAGGCTTCCCAGATCTTGCAGAATCTCTGGGTCATCACTGGGAGGACCACTCACTGCTTGGCCAGGACTCAGAGCACTTGGGCAACCTGTGCTATTTGGTTGATTCTGACGGAACAAGAAGGGCCCTAATTCACGGCAGTGTAAAAGATCAGCTCCAGCAGGAGGCCCTTGAAGAGACAGAGAATAGTTTAGCTCTAGGTTGGAGACTAAGCCTTGCCTTCAGCTTCTATGAGATCCCTCTGTATCCTAACAATAAATTCTCTTTTTGGTTTAGCTAGTGTGACAGGATAGAGCAGGGGACATTTTGCCTTCAGGGGAACATTTGGCAATATCTGGAGACATTTTTGATTGTCACAAATGGGAAGAAGAGGTATTACTAGCCTCTGGTAGGTAGTGGTCAGGGGTGCTGCTAAACAACCTCTGATACACAGTCCCCTACAAGAAAGAGTCACTCTCCCCCAATCTTCAATAGTGCCAAGATTGAGAAATTTTGAGACACTGTATTCTATCATCCTGACTCCTCCATTCTACCCATGCTCTCTCTGAGGAAGATGAGTCCCTTAACATATTCATACACTAACATATCCAAGTTACATTTTGAGCAGGGATCCACATCAGCAAAACCAAGGTGACTTTCCCTCCTTGGGAAAGTCATCCTTGTCTTCCTTGGGGTGGATGGGGCCAGGACCAGAAATCTCTAAGGATAGAACTAGGGCCCTCAGGGGGAGGGCAGACTAGGGGGGGAAGGAAAAAAGACAAACATTTCTTCTTAGCATACATCACAGGTGAACTCTCTGAGGGGAAAAATAAGATCCCTTTCTCTAACTGGATGGATTCATGATCTGTTGGTGGTAGGAGTGTTTTTGTTTTTTTTCTGCCCATGGGCATGAAATAGAGGTTTCACTGGTTTGAGTCAGCTTCTTTTACTGACCAACAGAAGAACCTGTCTAAGATATTGCCATACATGTCAGATTTGTACATTGTGTTAGGACTTCAAGGAAACAGTGCTCAAAAACACTTGACTGACTTCTTCCTGGTTCCAGGGAAAGTGAGAGAAGATAGATAGATAGATAGATAGATAGATAGATAGATAGATAGATAGATAGATAGATAAAAATAAAAATCAAGTGAAGAAAAAATCTGACGAACAGAATAATCTGGTGAATATAATAGAAGCAAGGGCATAGAAAGGGAGTGGACTGACAATTCTTGGGGGGAATAGGGTGTGAGGGGTTTGGGAAGAAATTGGACAAAAATCTTACACCTATGGATGAGGACAGTGGTGGGGGGTAAGGGCATGGGGTGAAGTGGGAACCAGGTGGAGAGGAGCTATGGGGGGGGGGGGAAAGAGGAACATCTGTAATAATCTGAACAATAAAGATTTATTTTTAAAAAAAGAAAGAAAAAGGAAGAAAGAAAATAAATGACATTATGGCAAACAGAATATAAATACAATTAGAAATACAATTGCATTTGTGTGTCCAGTGGTGGTAGAAATTATTTTTCACTGGTCATTCATTCTACCATTACATTATTTTTACTTTGACCCTCTTAAGGCTCACCTGTCTACACGATCACTGTTCTCTAGCAGAGAGGTGATGAAGACAGGAGGTGGGTGATCCACCTTGTCCTTGAGTGTTGCAAATTCAAAGTGAACAGGCCTCAGATACAAATGGAACTCTTCAAAGCCCATCTCCCACGCCATTTTCTTATAGAGACTAAAAGGGAGGAAATAGCCAACAACATTTACTATTTATTTTCTCCTAAAAGGAAACTAAGTGGTAAGAAAACCAAAACATCAGAATAAGCACAAAAGCAAAAGGCAAAAAAAAAAAAAAAAAAAAAAAAAAAAAAAAAAAAAAAAAAAAGCAACACAAGTAGGGCAGGAAGTGAATGAGTCACAAAGGTCTTCTCTCTGCCCTTTGCTATGACAGTTGAAAATAGAAGTAACGTAGGAGGAGATGTGCTTGGGTACTTCCTTAACTCTCATTTCCTGCAAGCTAGTTTCTGTCCTCAGAGTCCTCACCGGGTCACCTTTACTGCCCTCAATACAAGGTTCATTTTCTTCCCTTGGAACTCCTCCCGGCTGGGCTCTGTCCCCTCCTTAAGGAACATGGCTCTCCTGGCTCCAGGGTGTCCATGCTCCTACCTTGTGACCACTCTCTCTGTCTTCACTGGCTTCTTCACTTTATTTTCAAATCCTAGTGTTTCCTGACGTTCCAAATCCAGTTCTTGTCTCATCTTCTCCGTACTCCCCTTGGGGTGTCTGCCTTCCAGCTCCACACCCTAATAGTCCCCTCCAGGGACCCCATCTCCATCTTGCCTCAACTCTGTGTTCTACTCCCATGTTACCACAGCTTGCAGCAAGGCTCCATTCGGGTGTCCCCCTGGCATTTCAGCTCTCTGTGTCTAGAATGCCTTCTCCTCTTCTCTCGCCCCCATTCTAACACATTTCTCCATCTTGAGGAATTGGCATGCTAAGGCTGAGTTCGAATGGCACCTATACTAGTTCTCTAGGCTGTTGTAACAAAGTACCATTACGTGGGTGGCTTACACAGCAGCAATCTGTCTCAGCTCTGGAGGATGGAAACCTGAGGTCAAGGTGTCAGTGGGGTTAGTTCCTTCTGAGGGCTGTGAAGGAAGGCTCTGTTCCAGGCCTCTCTCCTTGGCTTATAGTTAGCCATCTTCTCCTTCTGTTTTCACATTGTCTTCCCTCTGTGTGTGCCTTTGTCCAAATTTCCTCTTCTTATAAAGACACCAGTCATATGGGATTAGGGCCCAGCTCCATAACTTCATTCTAACTTGATTTCTTCTGTAAAGATCCTATCTCCAAATAAAGTCACATGCTGAGGTACTAGGGTTAGGACTTGGACATATGAATTTGGGGGGGGGGGCACAATTCCCCCCCCGTAACAATTCCTTTTTCCAAGAAGCTTTCCCTGACCCCTTTAAATGAAATACTCCATTTTCTGTGCTCCCATAATACTTTGTTCACGCGACTAAAGTATCTTATCAAACTGTATCAGGAATGACTTTTACATTGTGAGCTCTAACATTTATGACCAGAAATTATGGGGAAATAATATCATAGAGGTTAATAGCTTGACTTGTGGTTTAAATTTGTATATTCTTCTATAATAATTTCTAGTTATGCAATTTTAGGTAAATTACTTAACTTTTTTGAGCCTCTACTTCCTCACTGCAAAATGTTTGCAAGCTCAAAAGGATATTCTGAGAATTAAATGAACGAATACAAATGAAGTTCCCACTACAGATCCAGGCCACAATAAGCCCTCACAAATGGTTGGTGGTAGATGACTGGACCTTTTGTGTGTACAGGGCCTCTCAAGAGGCTCAGAACACATTCGAACTCACACATGTTTGTAACAAATCCTCTAGTTCCATATTTTTCCTGCTTATGAAACATGTCCACTTGGATGTCTTACTATCACCTCACACTCATATCTAACACCCAACTCATTCATCTTTCTCTCCCCTCACCTGCTCAGCCTTCCACACTATTCAAGGCCAGAAAGGTGTCACTGCCTCTCCTTTGTCTAGCCCTCTACTATTTCTGCTCTGCCATTCAACTTCATTACATTCAAGAGAAAAGTCCAGTGAACATTTAGAGTGCTGGTGTAGGCAGGCCTGGTCCCAGGTGATGAGGTACCATGGAAAACGATACACACCGGGTTTTTGTATTCAGGGAACTTCCACTTGCAGGAAAATCATTAAACCAATATGAAGCATCTTACTACACGGCAACGTGCTGAATGGAGAGGAAGGCCAGGTGCCAGGATCTAGCCTAGCTAAGTGGTCAGGGAGGCATGTAGGAAGGCCTGGGTGAGAGAAGGAGCAAGCCATGTGACCATTTTAGCAATTTAGAAAGTTTCCACAGGCTTTTCTGGGGGTATGGAGGGAGCACGGCTAATAGGCAGGAGGTCCCACTGTCTGTTACCCCCACCAGATGCTCAGTCCCCCTACTGACCGAGCTAAGTGTGCACTCTCCAGGCTCATTTCTATCAGCCGGTGGTGGAGGGTCACAAGTTCCAGAAGTTTGGAAAACGTCTCCAGGAGCAGCACACGAGCACCTCGGCCTTGGTTCTGTCCTTTGGCTGCTGCAGACTTAAGGGCAAGCAGGCCTATCTCCTCCACAAGAAGGGGATTGCCCATCACCTTCGCTGAAAACAGCTGAGAGAAAACCAAGTATTAAATATATATATATATTCACAAGAGAAATATCACATATTAAGAAAAATACTATTAGTAGCACAGATTCTGGATCCAGATTTTCTGGCTCAAATCCTGGCTCTGCCACTTAGAATCTGTGAGATTTGGGGCAATTTACTCTATCGTACTGTCTCTTACTTTCCTCATCTGTAAAGTGGGGATAATAACAGTACAAAACAGGCACTAATAGATACTAAGTGATTACCTAGAAGGGGTGTTAAGAGGCTTAAGTGAGTAAGTAGCTGTAAAAATGCCCGGTACATCGTATTTGTTGTTATCATTATTATAAATGTTTTAAGCCAAAATAAAGAATAGAAATGACAAAAACAACCTAAGTAGGAATAGCAGTCCTGATATCTGTCAAATATTTTATGGCCAATAATAATAATAATTTCCTTTAAGTCCCTCTGATCGGCTTTCAACAATTCAAAGTATTTTAACTAACATTGACTTGTTTATTTTCTCAAGATTCCCATAAAGTGGGCATTACAGATGCCATGATTTGATCTGTGAGGGGTCTGAAGCAACACTATAACTTTCTAAGTGTCACACAACAACACCAAGAGTACATTCAGGCTTCCTAATCCTAAGTTCAGCCTTTTTACAGGACATTAAACTCATATATATATATATACATATATATATATATATATATATATATATATATATATATATATATATACACACACACACACACACACATATATAATATATACTTTAAAAAGTATATATATATATATATTTTTATTGATTTCAGAGAGGAGGGGAGAGAGAGATAGAAACATCAATGATAAGAGAGAATCATTGATTGTTTGCCCTCTGCATGCCCCCCCACTGGGGATCAAGCTCGCAACTGAGGCATGTGGTCTGGGAATAGAATCGTGACCTCCTGCTTCATAGGTTGAAGCTCAACCATTGAGCCACACCCACCCAGCTAACCTGCCTTTACAGGCTCCACTCAGAGCCAACCCTGGGCAACTTGTGAAATAATCCCATTGTTTTTAATGCCCTCCTGTCATGATCAGTTCCTCTACTCTGATACCTTTCTACTCTCTAATATACCACTCCGCAAGGATCCAGTTTCAGGACACTGATCTGCCTTTCCACTGATCTGGCTCCCTGAGCATGTACAAACTCCCCTATCCATCCATTTATCTTCCAAAGGCCTTGTCTACTCAAAGATGCAGTTTCTAGACTCTTGAAGTCTTCCAAAAGTGATAAAGTTATTAAATTAATTCCTACATGTCCTCTGAGTGTAACATGTGCCCCCTTTTCTGGCCTAATACAAAAGTTTAATTTGAAATTTATCATTTCTAGTTCCAAATTTGAACACATTTCAAAAATAATAATTATTAAAACTGGGAGCCTAGATAAGTACTTTAGATATTTACTATGATTTATAAGAGAATTTAAAATACATTTTAAAAACCTGATACCATTCCCTGGCAGGTGAGGGTCAGTGGTTAGAGTGTCAGCCTACGAACCAAAGGATCATTGGTTCCATTCCTAGTCAAAGGCCCCTGGCTGGGTTGTGGGTCAATCCTCAGCCCCAGTTTGGGGGGTGGGGGATTACGGGAGGCAACCAATCAATATGTCTCTCTCATATCAATGTTTCTCTCTCTCTCCCTCTCTCCTTCCTTTCTACTCTTTATAAAAAACAAACAAAAAAACAACGGAAAAAATATCCTGGGGTGAGGATTAAAAACAACAACAAAACACTCTAGTACCATAATACAACAATGAAAAGAATCCTCAATAAATTATAGGAGGATAGATGACTGGTAATTTGAGGGGAAATTTAATCTTGAGCCATACACACACACCAGATAGAATACCAAATGGGTTAAATATTTTTTAAATAAAATGAAAATCTTAAGAAATTAGAATAAAATAAGAAATGAAAAATCTAGGGGAAGATATACTTTCTGGATTTAGAAAGATAGAAGAAATTACAAAGGAAAAGATCAACTATATGAAAATAAGTTTCTATTAAAAATAAAAAGACAAATTGGGGGAAATATTTGCAGAAAACATGATGATGAAAGGATTAAAGTTTTTACTTAAGAAGAGTTCATGTGAGTGGATAGGAATAACATTAGAATTCAAAGACATAAATAGACAAAGGGAAAGAACAGAAAATTCACACACAAAAATACAGTTTGTAACCAGACATTTAGAAGAATATTTAATCTCAATTAGTAGCAAAAAAGTAAAAATTACAAGTCCACCTTTTCCATATATGTATACTAGAGGCCTGGTGCACAAAAATTTGTGCACTCAGGGTGGGGGGGGGGGTCCCCTCAGCCCGGTCTGTGCCCTCTCGCAGTCTGTGACCTTTCGGGAGATGTCCACATGCTGGCATACCTGGCCAGCCTGGGTGAGGGCCAGAGGACCGTTTCAGGCTGCCCACAGCCCCTTCAGGGTTTGGATCCCTACTGGGGTGCCTGGGTTGCCCCTGGCAACCCAAGGTCCTAGCCCTGCAGCTATCTGGGGTTTGTTTATCTTCTATAATTGAAACTTTGTAGCCTTGAGTAGAGCTCAGGGCCCACAGGGCCCTGGCTTCCTCCATTTTCCGGGGCAACTCCAGCTCCATGGCCATCTTGAGTTAATTTGCATACTTGCTCCTGATTGGTCGGTGGGCATGGCTTATGGTTGTGGCTTGTGGGTGTAATGGAGTGAGGGTCAATTTGCATATTGCTCTTTTATTAGATTGGATATTGGAACAGACATTCTATGCTTATACCTAATATTATACAATATAGTAGAACTGGTGCTCTTAAACATTATTGATGGTATTGTAATTTGGCACAACTCTTTTTTGTCAATTTTTATTGAATTTATTGGGGTGACATTGGTTAATAAAATTTTACAGGTTTTAGGAGTACAATTCTACAATACATCATCTGCATATTGTATTTTGTTTTCACCACCCCAATTGGCACAACTCTTGACAAGCAATCTGCCAAGATGTTATCCTAAGACTTAAATTTTGTTTCAGCAATTTCACTTCCAAGAATTTATCAAAAAGAATTAGTTCAAGATATGGAAAAATCTATAAGCTCAGAGATATATGTACCTTATAGCATTTAGTAATACTGAAAAATTAGACACTTATTTGAATGCCCATCAATAGACAAATTGTTAGGTAAGTTATTATTCACCACTTAGAGAATTATGCAGTTATAAAAATGAGTATAAAGACTGGTTAGTAATATAGAAAGATACATAATATGTTAACTGAGAAAAATAGGAGATAGCATTGTATGAAGTGTATGATTGTAATTCAACATGCACATGAGAAATAATTTATTTTTATCAACTTAACATTAATTTAAAATAAAATTTTAATTTGAGTAGGAGGGAATAGAAGGCTGAGCCAGACACATGAAACAGATATTTTTGGCATCTGGGGCCCTTGAAAATTCTTTCATATATAACAAGTGCCCACATAAAGTAAGGTCAAGCTGAAAACCTAGGCTCAACTGTGACAGCCTTAACCCAAAATAAAAGAATTAAAATCCAACTGCAAACACCAAGTAAATCATGACCACAGCTTGAATCATAGATTGTTAGAGCTGGAAGGGCCTTAGAGATCATCAAACTCACCTAGCACCACTCCCCTTCCAATACAGAAGCACAATGTTCCAAAATAGGAAAGTGAGGCTCAGAGAGGCTGAGACACCTAGTCAAAGTCACACAACACCTTAATGGCAAGGCTGAACTTGAGTCCAGGTCCCTGACTCCACATTCAGTCCTCTCTCTCAGGATGTCCTACCAGGCCTCAGCTCAGGACAAAAGAGGTGAATTTTAGAAAGAGTCTTAGTAGAAAGAAAACATATCATTTTTAATTAAAAATGTATACTGTTAAAATATAAATAATAAATCAGAAAGCACTTGCCACATACCTATGTACATCTCCCTTTTAATTTCATGGTAGCAGCATCCTGAGAAACTAGAAACTTTGACGCCGCCACCCCCCCTCCCCAAAATCACATAAAAATGTTGGCAAGGCCTAGGATTATGATCTGTCTCTGGCCAAATAGGGGAGGAATAGAGCCAAATAGAAAAACAAAGCTAAGTAGCAACATCTGGGAGGAAACATTCTCTTCACCAAGGACCCACCATCCCCCCTTCAGAGAACCTACGTCTTTCTGGACCTGAGCGCTGTACCAGGACTCGGGTGTGGACGGGGTGAGCCACACATCCAGGGCCAGCTGTAGCAGCCGCCTCTCCAGCAGGGCCAGGCCGCTGGAGGATGCAGGCCTGCAGATGTGGCGGGCCTCCTGGAAGAGGAGCTCGAGGGCTCTGGGGATGAGCGACGCCAGGCCCAGGGACGGGTGGAACTCCAGCAGATAAATGTTTTTCAATGCAGGGCTTTAAAGGGGAGCAATGGATGACAATTTTACACAATGAAAACTTAATCTCTTTCCAAAAACATTTGAATTTTATAATTTTAAAGACCAGTAAAACAGCTCCTTTAAGGACATTTAAAAAACAAAACAAAAACATGTACCTGAAAGGGCCTCATAGGCCGTCTGGGGAACCCTTTAGATTATACAATACGTTCTTTACTTTTATATGAACCTTTTAAACTTGGAAGATATGAGTTTATTCTAAAAGTGAAATAAGAGTAAGATTCTTAAAATATATACAGCAAACCTGACAACATTTCAGTAACCAATATTTAGTCAAATATTTGAAAGCAGCCCGGCTGGGTGTGGCTCAGTGGTTGAGCGTCAACCTATAAACCAGGAGATCACGGTTCAATTCCCAGTCAGGGTGCATGACCAGCTTGCAGGCTTCATCCCCAGTAGGGGGCATGCAGTAGTCATCCATGTTTCTCTCTCATTGAGTTCTCTATTTCTCTCACCCACTCCCATCCTTTCTCTGAAATCAATAAAAACACTTAAAAATATATTTGAAAACACAGTAACTTAAAAGCGACTAAACAGTAAACAAATAATTTTCATGGTTAATTTCTATTTTTACTTGAGTCTTTACCTCCTTTCCCCCCAAAATGTTAATGGATAGAAACAATTTTTAAATAACGTGTACTACTGGAATCATTCATGTCTGCCATGAAGACACTATGTTTTATAAATGAACGAGGCTGGAAATGATAAAAGGCTTGTCTGTGGGTATTTCTTTGGAAATGGAGGATGTAACACAAGTCAAGGGCCTTTGTATTCTTACATGGAACTAAAGAATAGAAATACTTTTTAAACCTATGCAAATGGATTCTCTTAGTCCTAGATCTTAAAAAATACAACTTTCAGGATGAAAAGGAATCTTAACAAGAAAATAACACTTATTTTTGAGACTCTTCTGACAAGACTTAGTATCCATATAGGCCCAGCATGTTCTGCCAAAAACCATTTTCTAAACAGTAGAGTCTTGCCACAGAAAGTTTCACATACACAGCTGCTGTCTGAAGCTTATTAGAGTGAAGAAATCAGTCCTGAGAAATGTCTGTGGAGGAAATGTAGTCTTGTGCCTGGGACCCCAAGGACTCCTTCTCAAGAGACAAGGTTGAATCTCAGCTATGAAATCTTCTGGCACCCTACTGTCTCCAAGATGATCCCACAGCCATGTGACAATTTCTCACCGAGAGTCTGCCTATACCGCCACACTGTCCACTTCCCAGGGGCACAGGGCCATGCCTCTGCTGCTCACATCTGTGAGAACTTGAGTGCACTCCCTGAGCACTGCCTACTGTGTATAAGTGCTCAACAAAGATTTGTGGGATATTGAGAAGAGCTGGACAATATTTCCACCCATTTGAAGGCCATAGAGAAATGGTGATCTCAAGTTACATAGACCAAATTGGAGCTTGTCAACCACTTCCAGTTCCTTCTCTACCCTCCAAGGCTGGAAGGGAGTGGGGGGGAGGTCATATTCCATATCAAGGGGGTTTTAAAGTATGTATCCCCTCTGAGTGGTCTAGAGAGATTTAATTTGCTCCTTCAAGGGCTGGGAGGCCACAAGGTGAGTCTACAGAAACCTTTTTGGTGACACTTGCTAGAAAAAATAAATCCCTTTTTGAGAAACTTTTAAGGACATCAAAGTTCATGTATGTCGGCTATGTGCAACCTCCAATTATATCTTCTGATGGCATTTCAGGTCTTCTCAGGGAAGTGAAGATTCTGCACCCAGTGGTGTAAGTTTAAATTTGAGCCTCCTATTCTTTATTACTTAAAGCAAGTGATACTAAGGGTGCGAGGGAGTACCGCTTCTGGGACTTTTATAGATACTTCTCTCATCTCCCCAAATACTTGAGAGGTGCTTTGTGCAATAGTGTTCAGACTTAACATCATACCCTTAACTTATCTAGGGGGTTAAAAGTCAAATGTCTGAAGACAACACCAGCTTACCAGCTATTGTTGATGGAAATACGTTGTTTGCAAATTATGTTAAGGGGAAGTCCAAAGTTATTGCTGTCATCTGGACGGCCTTCTTGCCAAAGTCTCTGGACATACTCCCGCTGCCTCTCTATCTAGAAATGCAGCATAGATGTTAAAATGAGAAAAGTTAAACTTTCCCATGGACGTGAGTTCTGAGCCTTGGCATGAGAAAAACATCAGCCCTTTACATCTCTTCATTATTTGACCAGTTTTCACTCAGACAGAATTTGGAGGATCCACTCATATAAGAACATGCTGGTCTCTCAGTCTGAGCCCAGGACAGAAGCAAAGGCAACCAGGAGAAGTAAAGGCAACCGGCTCCCAACAGTCTTAAGAAGCACAAGAGAACTTCTTTTTGTCAAATAATTGAGTACAAGGAGAAAAGTCTAACTAGGACTGAGGTAAATGGACTGGGGCAATCTTTACCTCCCTTCTACTTCCTGCCACTAGCTTCCCCCAAGACTCCATACACTGTGATTGTTCCTTTGGTCCTAAAAATAGTCACATCATTAAAAATAATAAACATGGTTGTACACAGCAATGCCTTGTACTGGAGTATGTTTAGTCCTTCTTTCATTACCAACAAACTCTATCATCTAATGAAAACAGCTTTTCCATTCTTTGTGGACTAGTAAATGTAATTAGGGTTGGGAACCTCCCTTTAAGACAGTAGCTATGCCCTAGCCGGTTTGGCTCAGTGGATAGAGTGTTGGCCTGCAGACTGAAGGGTCACAGGTTTGGTTCCGGTCAAGGGCACAGGCCTGGGTTACAGGCTTGATCCCCAATAGGGGGCCTCCAGGAGGCAGCTGATTGATGATTCTCTCTCATTTTTGATGTTTCTGTTTCTCCCTCTCCCTTCCTCTCTCTGGAATATATATCTACTCTAATAAAAGAGTAATATGCAAATTAACCATCACTCCAAATCACTTAGCCACGCCCCCCAGCCAAGCCATGCCCCCAGCCAAGCAGAGTGGCTGTATGCAAATTAACCATCCAAAATGGAGGCCGGCAGCCACAGAGCTAGAGCAAACAGGAGGCTTCCGTTGTAACTGCCGGCCTAGGCCAGTTGGGCCTCTGCTCATGGCAACAATGTTTCAATTATAGAAGCCACAGAGCTGAAGCAAACAGGAGGCTTCATTACCTGCCTAGGCCTCCACTCAAGATAACAAAGTTTCAATTATAGAAGATAAATAAACCCCAGAACCTGCTTCCAGCCAGCCTTGCTAGGACCTTGGGTCAATGGGAGCTGTGGGCAGCCTGAAAATGGCCCTCAGCCCCTTGTCCAGGCTGGCCAGGTGCCCCAGTAGGGACCCGAACCCTGAAGGGGATGTGGGCAGCCTGAAAACGGCCCTCAGCCCCTAACCCAGACTGGCCACACCCCCATGGGGTGAGGGTTCCCACTGGGGGGCTTGGCCAGCCTGCAAACAGCCATCAGCCCCTGACCCAGGCTGGCCAGGCATGCCAGCAGGTGGACATCCCCCGAGGGGTCTCAGACTGTGAGAAGGCACAGGCCAAGCTGAGGGACCCGCACGAGTGCACAAATTTTTGTGCACCGGGCCCCTAGTATATATATAAGACTGTAGCTATGCTTGGAATTCAACAATGCAAATAAGCTTACAAATAAACATGCTGCACATGCTGCCCTAGAAAACCCAGATTCTGGCCCCACAGTGAAAGGAAAGTACTATCTTCAGTTCTGGCCATGTTTTCCATCCCCTTCTCACATGTAATATTTCAATTTTTATTATTTTTGATAATTGACTTGAGAGAGAGAGGGAGGGATAGGGAGAGAGAAACATCAGTTGGTTGCCTCCCATATGTACCCTGACCAGGAATTGACCTGGCAACCTGGGTATGTGTTCTAACTAGGAATTGAACTCATGACCCTTTGGTGCATTGGCCATGCTCCAACCAACTGAGCCACCCCAGCCAGGCACACGTGTAATATTTTTAGGGACGCTGTACTCACATGCTGATCGAGGATGCTCCTCAGTAGCTGCCGGTGAAGCTTCAGGCAGGTGCATTCATCTTGATAGGCCTTGATGAAGTAAGGGTGGCTGAGATCAAACCTGGGGCCCTTGTGCATGATGTCGGTGATCACTTGTGCTAAGGCAAACCTCTCTTCGGGGTCCAGCGTGTGCTGGTAGGCTTCAAAGTAACAGTCAAGAAGCTGCAAATAAGGTTGATAGTCAGGGAACAGCAGGCAGTCCTAGGGCCCAGCGAGGAGAGGCAAGGCACCAGCACTCCCTGCGTTGGAAAGACCCTGGGCATCTGCAGGAGAGAGACAGTGCTGAACCTCTGGGTACAGGGCTGGTGTAGGCAGCTGCAGACCCATGCAACTCAGGGCAATTAGTAAACCCACAGGGAGCTCAGGGAGGGCAAGGGAAAGAATATTTGCTTTGCCTCTGTCCCCTTTTCCCTGCTCTTCCCAGATAAAATGGGGTGGTGGTGGGGTGTTCTATAACAAAGAATATCACCTCTAGTAATTATAAGCTCCAATCACAATGCATTCAGGGTCACTTCATCAAATATATTTATCTTCCACATCTTTCTTCACAGACCCATTCCTTGCCCCCTTTCACTCCATCACCAAATGTATGTAGGCAGGCGGCCTCCTCCCCAGTTCTACATCCTCAGCCCCACTTCTGACTCCTTCTCTTTAATAGTCTTCCCAATGTTCACTTATGTAGGAATGAGGGGGGTGTGGTAGAATGGAAGGTTGAGGGTGAAAGTCCACCCAAGTGCACAGGCATTTCTCCCAGACCGGGCTCCATCAGGAGGGGCTCAGGTACAGAACTCTCAAAGGCATCCAGGGAGCGAGCTCCTTTCCTGGTGGAGTTCACAGCCTCCTCTAGAAACTGAAGAGAGCTTCCACACACGAATGGTTGAAGGGGGTTCTTCCTATGGGAATTCAGATGCTCTTTTTTTAAAATAGATTTTTATTGATTTCAGAAAGGAAGAGAGAGATAGAAACATCAGCGATAAGAGAGAATCATTGATAGGCTGCTTCCTGCTCACCCTACACGGGATGGAGCCCAAAACCTGGGCATGTCCCCTAACCAGGAATTTAATTGTGACCCCCTGGTTCATAGGTTGATGCTCAACCACTGAGCCATGTCAGCCAGGCCAGATACTCTTGATTTTGCTTTTACATTTGTCTGTGAGCTTAAGGAATTTCTGTTCTGTGTGTGAATTCTATTTGTGTGTAATCAGTCATGGTGCTAATCAGTAAAAGCTCCTCAGACTTCAGTGGGCTGGAATCCCAAACAGGAACATAAGGGCAAGGTAAGGAAGTAGTTCTGAACAATGTACTTATTATTTTAGAGTTGTTTAAAAATCTTCATTTTGGGAGACCTTGTCCCACATTTTAACAAATTTACTAAAACTAGAGGCCCGGTGCACAAAAATTTGTGCACTCTGGAGGGTCCCTCAGCCTGGCCTGTGCCCTCTCGCAGTCTGGGACCCCTCAGGGATGTCCACCTGCTGGTTCAGGCCCACTCCCCAGGCAATCAGGCCTAAGCTGGCAGTCAAACATCTTTTTGGCAGCCTGGGAGCGCTCGGGAGATGTCCACTTGCCAGCAGGGAGCAGGCCTAGGCTGCAGTCAGACATCCTTAGTGCTGCTGAGGAGGCAGGAGAGGCTCCCACCACCACCGCTGTACTGGCAGCCATCAGCCTGGCTTGTGGCTAAGCAGAGTTCCCCCTGTGGGAGTGCACTGACCACCAGGGGGCAGCTTCTGCATTGAGCGTCTGCCTCCTGGTGGGCAATGTGTAGCATAGTGACCAGTCCTTCCCAGTGGTTCTGCTGTTAGGGTCAATTTGCATATTACCCTTTTATTATATAGGATGTCCTCACATCCCAATAAAAACACTTTTTTTTGGTAAAAATATTAAGTGGCATGTATGATTTTGCTTGTCAAAATATTTGGCTATGAGCCCTAACTGGTTTGACTCAGTGGATAGAGCATCGGCCTATGGACTGAAAGGTCCCAGGTTCAATTACAGTCAAGGGCATGTGCCTTGGTTGCGGGCACATCCCCAGTGGGAAGTGTGCAGGAGGCAGCTGATTGATGTTTCTCTCTCATCGATGTTTCTGACTCTCTATCCCTCTCCCTTCCTCTCTGTAAAAAATCAATAAAATATATTAAAAAACATTTGGCTATGAACAACACATTTAATTAATGACTGACTATGATTTTTGGACAGTATGTACCTTGGGATTCTTATGAAGTGAGAAGGTCTGATTCATCAAGTGTTTTTAGATGTAATGAGAAGTTCGTAAGTGCTCAGTTGACCACGTTTTTACATTTTATAGATATGTAATGAAGCATTTATTAATGTCTATTTTCTTTTCTTACTTTGGAGTAATGCATGTGTTATCATGTGTGTTTTTTTCTCAGATCTCAAACATTTTCAATGTTCCCTGAAAAGCAATTAGGTCCTAAACACCCAGTCTATATGGCCTGATGGCTAAATCGGCTCAGACTGGAAGCTTCTGAACTATCATCCCCACTAGTCTTACAATGGAACGAATTCCTTTTCTCTGCCAAACGAATCCAACATATCCTCTCCCAGAGTTTCCGTTCCAGCTGTCCCTTCGGAAAGTCTTCTGTGACTAGCTCCTCTCAGGGAGATTCCCTCTCCTGAGAGGCTTCAGCTCCTGTGGTAGCGCTATCACCAAAGACACGGGCTGGCCCAGAGTAGGCACTGAATGGTCAGCAAGGAGGGAATTGCTGAGGCTGCAGTTTCTACCAGCCAGACAGCCTGCACCCTGGGAGATGCAGTGGAGAAAGATAGGCTTTATTTCCCTGGGTGCTGGTTTTCCTGGTGGTTTCAGGCCTGAAGTCAGGCCTCTTCTTAAAAAATGAAGGAATTTCCTAAAAGGAGATAAAGAGCCCCTCTCATTGTGTTGCATCCATATAGCTAAGAATGCAAAACCAGGGAGGATAGAGAAGGTGTTAGCACTACTTGAATACAGGAGGCAACAGCACAGACGCCAAATGGGGGATAACGGAACCACGGAACCACCGTGCAGGAACAGCCAGGAATGTCTCCATTTTGCCAAACCTGGCTTCCAGGCTCCCAAGGGAAGTGAACATTTGAAGATTAATAGAGAGTAGGAATCAATGCCTGTTTAATAGACGTTCAGTACCAGAGGGTCTCAATGCTAAGACTCAAGGAGAGAGAGCCTGGGGCACTTTATGTAGCATATGGCTTTGCAGGAACTCCTTTGGGAAACATTGGCCTCAGGGACTTTGGGTCAACCAAAGGAGGCTAAAAACTCAGGACAGAATGCTCCATAGACACTCAAGATCTCAGGGTTAAAATGCAGAAGGTGGAGATGCCCTGGCCCTGCAGGGAGATCTGAATTATCTCGTTTTGTCCCCAGAGTTCTACTCTGGAGTAACTTTCAATTATTAAGTAGCAGAAGACAACGCAAAAGGAGTGACTAGTTGGTGTAAGAAGGTACCACTTGGAATAGTCTAGGGGGAGATTAGCAATGAAACAATTACTTCTCTAAATCGTTCTGGCCTAACTTGAACCCCTTTGCTGGGCCAGGGCAATCCCAGGAGCTAGTTTGTTGCATTTGTATTGCCCTGACCTGTTTTTGTACAAAGAGCCTGATTGTTTGGTAATTTGGCAGGAGAAGTTTAAGGGGAGGGCTCTTTTATATTTATTTATCTTTTATTGTTGACTCTATTACAGATGTTCCCTATGTCTCCCTTTCCCTTTGCCCCCACTCCTGATTGCTGGTGATTCCAAATCTGGTTATACCAGGTTGCAGAGGCTAGAGCTAAATGGCCACACTTACTTTTGTTGCTAATAAGATTGACAGATTTAGCAAATAAGGATGCAGGTTGTCTAGTTAAATTTTAATTTCTGATAAACAAAGAATATTTTTTCAGTTAAATATATCCCAAATAGTGTCATATTTTACCTGCAACCCTAGTTGTTGAGAAGGAGCACATGGCTCTCTTTTTAAACTGGTAAGGCCTTCTCAAGCTTTGGCTCCAATCTCGAGACGTTCTCAGATGGATGCTTGCATAATTTTATCATGAATTTTTTTCTCCCCAGGAGTAGGACAGTGATCTTTCCACCTCATAAGGTCTCTTTATTATCTGTTTGCTAACTGGCCCACTTCCCTTTAAACTCTGGGCTGGTATTTGTCTAAGAAATCTTCCTAACCTGTCAAATGTCACCTGTGTGGGTTAAGGGCCAACTCTCAGGTACACACTGATGGTAGATGTAGAATATTGGAACAAACAGAAAAATAGCCAACATGAATAATCTCAAAACTTACTTTGTTTATATTATTATTTGTTATTACTTATTATTATTTGTTAATCCTCACCTGAAGGATATGTTTCCATTGATTTCTTTTTTTTTAGAGAGAGGAGAAGAGAGAGGGAGAGACAGAGAGAGTGAGAAACATTGATGATAAGAGAGACACATTGATTGGTTGCCTCCCTCATGCACCTCTGCCGAGGCCTTGGACTGAGCCTGCACCTCAGATATGTGCCCTTGCTGGGAATTGAACCCAAGACCCTTCAGTCTGCACTCTACCCACTGAGTCAAACCAGCCAGAGCTACAAATATATTTTTTAACTCAAACTTTTTTTCTATTTCTGGGATTTAAAAAAAATTTAAATGTAGTATTTCAGGTCAAATGAAAGTGCAAAACAGAAAACCAATGTTAGATGCAGCCTGTCAACAGATTTTTTTTTAAGTGCTCCAAACACAAATTCAACTGAAAATGTGTCCTCTGGTGGCTGGGGAGGGAATTAGCAGTTGGTACAAGTATCACTCAGGAACTGGCACCTCGGACATCTGGCTCCTCTGAGAGTCCCTTAATCAACCTAAATTCACACCAGCTCTAATGTTATGAGCGTTTATACATAATATGGTTATTTTAAGGATTTAAGACAACCCAATGTGTTGGAGCAATTCTTAACATTCTAGTGATTCCAGTAACTTAACAATCAAAACCAGCTGAGGAAACTTGGCAGGAGAACCAATGCTGGGGGAAACCAACCACACTCCAGATAAAAGTCTGGTTTATCCATTCAAAATAGGCTCTTTCAACGGGATTTCTGACTTAGACGGCCCAGTGTTTCAGTTTTGGTACAGACAGCTCAGTTTTTACTTATTCTCAGGGTTAGAAAGAAATTAGCAGTGGTTGTTTTAAGTTAAAATGATTTATTTAAAACTCCTGCTTGGACAAATACACTTGTTGAGTTTGAGGAGTCTTTTATTTACAATGAAGGCAGCCTTTCCAGTTACTGCGCTCTGAGCCTAAATCCCTCATTGACTCAGTTGATCTTACTGTTCTAATTGGCTGATCAAGGCTGCAGATGCAAACTTCTGAAGGCCAGTTATCTTCAAAAAGAGGAACCGATTTCAAAGCCTAGGGTTTGCACCTTTTCAGCTCAGCTAGTTTGTTTTGTTTTTTAATTAGGTGACCTACATCTCCATGAGTAACACACCAGAGACTAGATGAAATGGTAAACCATCTAATACTAGAAAAACAATTCCAAGAAAACATTTCCACTTCCCATGTCTGACCACATCATACTGTATCCTGGCTCCCACCCCGTAACTCTTCAGAGAGCCTACAGGGCTGGCCATGACCGCCTGTGGCTGGCCCCAGCACCTGGCTTTCAGAGCCGTCTTTCTGGATGTCTCACTGCCCTCCGCACTAGTGGCTATGTTCTCCTAATTAAGACACATTTTTTCCGCTGACTTTCATAACACGATTCCTTCCATTTCTCTCCAGCCTCTTTGGCTACTCTTTGTTCCTCGCATGAATTCTTATGCCATGGCCTTACCCTTGAAGGGGTGACCCAGGGGCCCATTTCAGACATCTCTGGCTTTTTCTAGACATTTCGACTCATTACTGTGGTCCAACTTTCACATTCCTACCTCAGCTCAGCCCTGCTCCTGAGTTTTAAAATGACAGCACCCACCAAACATCCACACCTGGCTTCAAGTAGAACACTCACAGTCCTGCACCCCAGACTCTGTGTTATTTCCCGCAACAGGCCCCAGTGCCAGTTAATAGCCGCCTCCCCGACCCTGAGGAAGTCATTTCAGTCCCATCCTTACTCTCTCACTCTAGCATCCCTTGCCCTCTCCACTTCCCCAAAAGAGCTCTCATGCCTGCTCCTCCTTCCTAGTCCCACGGCTGCACCCTCGGCTCGTGGATCCCCTCCTGACGCTCAGGTACCTGTTGCAACACCTGCACCTCTTTCCCCAGGAGCTTTCCATTCCGGGTCATCCTCCGCCCGGACACCACACAGCTATGACTGGGAAACAAAGCAGTGACCGTGTTTCCCCCCTGCTGAAACTCACCGGCTGCGTTCTTTGCATATAAGGTAAACTCTAAATCAGTGGTTCTCAACCTGTGGGTTGTGACCCCTATGGGGGTTAAACGACCCTTTCACAGGAGTCGCCTAAGACCATCCTGCATATCAGATATTTACATTATGATTCATAACAGCAGCAACATTACAGTTATGAAGTAGCAACGAAAATAATTTTATGGTTGAGGGTCACCACATGAGGAACTGTATTAAAGGGTCGTGGCATTAGGAGGGTTGAGTCTAAGTGAAGCGTGGATTAGCAGGCCCTTCTCAGGCTGCGCGCAAACACAGCTTCGCCTTGTTTCCCAGCAGCCTTTGCCTCCGAGCCAGAGCAGTCTTCCTGCCCCTCTCCAGACTCCCCCCACCCCATTTGATACCCCCCCCCCCAACATTGTGAATGCTGTTTCCTCTGCTTACGGATCTTTCCTTCTCTGACAGACAATACCTTACGCACCTGTTAGTAGCCAGCTTAAATACCTATTCCTCCGGCAAGACCTGGGAACATTTCCTTTACCCTGGCAGCCCCCCACAGGGCAGATCCCCCCTCCACTGGCGTCCCCAAGGCTCTTGCGTGTGCCACTGGGTGATAATTTTGCTTAGAGATCAGATCAGTGTTTACAGGCTACAAAGTCCTTTAAAATATTCTCTTGTATCTATATGTTTCTAGTGCCTGGAACAGTACCTGGTACAGAGTAAGTACTTAATGTTTGATGAATAAACTCCCAACAGTTATCAAAAGGGAAGTACCACATGCTAAGGAGCAGATTGTCATTTATTACTGGGATATGAACCATTAACCACGGGATGATGATTTAGTAACTCACTGTCTTATTGCTTTAAATTTACCCTACACTTGTAAGGCACGCCTTACCCACCTGCTCTCAAGCCCCACATGAGGCATACACTTCAGAAGGCCACAAAAGGTCGTCAGTCTGTCTGTGTTTAGTAGTCTGAGGGCTGTCCTGATAGGACAAGGAATATGAATGGAGTTGTCTCTCATTCTCACTTAAAAGGGAGCTGTCAGAAAAGACCCACTAAGTTTTTAAGGAGTATTGAGTTTTCTATGAATTTTTATTTAACCAAAGTTTGTTTTCTAGGCAAGAATACCTGGCGCTTGTTTTCTAGAAGGGCTGCCTCCCAAGTCCACAGGTCACACAGCACAGCAAATCTGTCCACCCCTGCATGGGCCCATCTCCAGACCTGGCCAGCATTTGACTTGCTGCCGTCTTTGTGACCTAGAAGAGAAGTGATGACAATGACCAGAGCCAGACCTCTCTCCATGAAACTATTCCTATTAGAAATGCGCCCTTAGATTATCATCTCCGTTTTAGGAAAGAAAACTGAATGGAAACTGGTTTCTAAATCATTAAAGAGCCATCAGCAAAGACAAAGCCCAAAGTTCACACTTGTTTACTTAGTCAACAGGGATTCTTGTTTTACTTTACAGTTTCAGTTTTAAAGACTAATTTTGAAATATAACCAAATTCAATTAACATAAAACCTTTACTAAAATATTCTCAAACCTGTAATTTAAAGGCAAAATGTAATTTTTTTTATTTTCTAAAACCAGGTTCCTGGTGATTTAAAAACAAACCCAGTTTCACCTGCTATTTTAGTTGATGCTGGCCAAGTCAAAATTTTCAGAGAAGTTTCTAAGATATTCTTTAATTACATTAATCACTAACCTACATAAATAAATGTAATCATTATCATTACTCAGCAGAAATATTTGTCCAATATATTAATGTTAGTTTTCATTATCAGCATTATTATAGCTTTAAATTTTTAAGTTATCAATTTCAGAATGAAATATTTAATTGTAAGCGTTTTTCAGGGGCTAAAGTTTGAATTCAATAATTATCAGGTATATGATGGCTACAAACACAAGAGAAAAGCGTTGATCAGGAGTTTTCCTAGCAGCAGTTGGAAAATCATGGAAATCATCACCATGAATGACTGTATACCAACTAGCTCAGCTAAAAGATTTTCATGGAGCCCTAACTGGTTTGGCTCAGTGGATAGAGCATCTGCCTGTGGACTGAAGGGTCCCAGGTTCGATTCTGGTCAAGGGCATGTATCTTGGTTGCAGGCACATCCCCAGTAGGAGGTGTGCAGGAGACAGCAGATCTATGTTTCTCTCTCATCGATGTTTCTGACTCTCTATCCCTCTCCCTTCCTCTCTGTAAAAAATCAATAAAATAAATTTAAAAAATAAAATATAAAATCATGGAACTAACTATGAAACACTATGTGTTTCAATCCAATTAAATTCTTAGCAGCTGGAAATACTTGCATAGTATTATAAATTATTATCGACAAAAATGATGCATTCATATGTAGGCTAACCAGTAAAGATAAAGGCTAAGAACTGAAATCGAACGCCCTGGAATGTTGGATGCCATTGCTGCTTCTTGAGTCAGATCCCACATGGCAAAGATAGGACAGAGAGATTCAAGCCAATAGTAAATTAATTCTGCCTAGGATCGGAAAGGTTAATTGTCAAACAGTCCTCAAGCAGGATTTTATAACAATGTGAATGTGAATGGTCTTGAATTACAGCCTAATATATTACAAAATAGCATAAACCCTTGCTATCTTTCCTTTAGGTGTTGCAGTATATCTAGAAACTCTTAAGTTCTTTTGAAATGTAATGCTAATGCTGTCATATTATTTCAAAAGAAGTATGCTTACCGCGCCCATTCTAAAATTGGATACATTTAAGTAGTGCCAGAAGGAAGAGCAAACACAGACTAAGGGTTATTCGATTACCCTGAGTAATGGTTTCTCCCTCTGGGGCTTGTCTGACGTTTTCTGAGCCAGATCTTCTCAGATCTAGTGGTTTTCTGTTATGAACCCAGGGATGTCCCTGCTTCTAAGTGCCATTTCCCAAGGTCAACAACATTTCTTTTTTTATTACTTAGAAAAAAAAACCATTTGATTTCATGGCTTCCTTCGCTTCCCTCAGGGCCCTGTATGACATTCTCTGCACCCACTGGGTGATGCAGAAATGTCACTGGGCAACGAGTCTAAACAACAGTAAGAATGATAACCAAGCCCTGAGAGAGTAGTCAGTCTCTAACAAAAGGGGCACTTAGGCTGACACGGAGCCCTATCTTTTCTAATGCGGGTGTGTGTTGGGAAGGTGTGTGTGCTTATTGAATATTGCATTTATATTTTTGAGATGGGGGTTGTTAAATTAAGCCCTTGGTGTTTTTTGTTTGGTTGGTTGGTTGATTTTTTCAAATCAGATTTTTTTCTCTTTCTCAATGTAATGGCTCACCTTTTTCTTTCTCAATGTAATGGCTGGCCACCAGCAGCAGTTCTGCCTCTAGTTCCTTCAGGTCACTCAAGGCCTCGTCATACATGACGTGCACCCCTTGCTGGTCCTGGGTGTGGACATAGCCAGCTTCGGTGCTATAGTAGTCATCCTGGTTCTCCACTTCTGAGAACTCCATGAAGTGGGTACCGCGGACCTGCAGAAACAAAGCCACGCCTGAAAGTTAGCGGGAAAGGGAGAGCTGTATTTCTCCAGCTCAAATGGCAAACAGTAGACTTCTCCCATGCACAGAGCTACAGACATGTTGAAGAATAAAGAGCTGTATGTAGAGAAAAATATATTAACAAGGTATGTTTATGGAAAAGGGTAGTGTCTGAGGTAGATAAATAGCTGAGGAAGTGTTCTGATTAATTTAGGATTACCTGGGAAAGGGCAACAGAGCCAACCAAGCTTTAAAGGTGGTCTCTGGAGTTACAATGCCTGATTCCACAATGCCAGGATCTCACCTTGATTAAGTTATCTGCCTTTACCTGTGCTTCCTCACCTGTAACATGGGAACAGTAGAGACACTACAACAGTTATTGTCAGGAGTATGTGACGCTGTGCCTAGGAGGCACGTCAGACCTATGAATGTTAGTTGCTAACGATAGCTTTGTTTTCAGCTTCTAAATACTTCTAAAATGCATTAATTTAATCTCATGCCTTAGTAATATACTGGATTGAATAGTGTTCCCCCAAAATGCATGTCTATCTGAAACCTGTGAATGTCACCTTATTTGGAAGTAGAGTCCTTGCAGATGTACACAAGTTAAGATGAGGTCATACTGGATTAGGATGCACCCTTATCCAGTGACTGGTGTCCTTATAAAAGGACAACACTTTGGAGACAGCTGCATAGGAGAGAAGGCCATATGAAGACAGAGGCAGAAGTTTTAGTGATGCATCTACAGGCCATGGAGTGTCAAGGGACCCCGAGGATTGCTGGCAACTTCCAGGAGCCAGAAGAGTCAAAGAAAGAACTTCTATGGGGCCTCCTCAGAGGATGATGCTGCTGACTTGAGGCTTGTCACCTCTAGAACTGTGAGGGAGTAAATTTCTCTCCCGGTAGTTGTGAGCCACACTGTGTAGTGCATTGTTATGGTGGCCTTAGGAAACTGACATTATAAGTAATTTGAGGATTCCCATCATCATTTTATTTTTCTTAAATGACTGAAAACCTGTTGCTTTCTGATATTCATTCTAATAATAATCCTCATAACTTCAAACTCCTCCATTCCTCTCAAGCTTCTGAATTCACTCCTCTCCCCCCATGCCCAGCCTCCCTAAATCTCTGCAGAAGCCCCTCCATCTCTACACACACACACACACACACACACACACACACACACACAGCTAGTACATTCACACCTCCCACTCCTGCTTCTTCCTGCAATGTAGTGGGCGATTCTCCTCCCTTTCTCCAAGGCCTTTTCCTTCCCAGCCCTCCCACCTCTGAAGCATCCCTTCTTCTTCTAGGATATCCAACTCCACTCACCAGGTATTTTCCAAATGACACTTAGATATGCTCATGTCCCTCTCATTTTAAACCCTCACGCCCTTCCCCAGGTTCCACCTTATGACTTTCCTCCCCATGGTCCAACCTCCTAAGATGTTCTCTGTACTCACTGTCTCGATTCCCTTACCTCCTACTCCTCCCCATTCCTATCTGGGGCCTATCTCCAGCAAGCCACCCAAACCCCTTTCCCATGACCACCAATGACCTTTTCTGCACACCCAGCAGGCTTTCCTTTTAACTCACTAATCTCTCAGGAGCATCTGACACAATTTAGCACTTCCTGCTTCTTGACTCATGCTCTTCCTGGCCTCCCAGCATTTCACATTTTCCTTGATCTCACCAGCTTCCCAGCCATCCCTTCTCTGGTGCTTGAGGTGTATTTTTCTCTGTTATGCCATTAAATAGCAGCCATACTCAAGCCCTAGTCCTAGGACCTCATCTTTTCCTCCCATATTCCTTCCTCAAGAGACATTACACTTTGACAGCTGAGATAACCTTCCCTAGACCATTTGCTTCTCAATTTCCAATCCAAACTTTCTAGAGCTCCAGACCCACATGTCCAATTATTTACTCGGCATCTGTTCCTGGGCATCTCAAAGGCCCTTCAAATTTAACATGATCAAATTGTGTGACCCTCTCGCACACAGGAGGCCATCTCCAGCGGCCCCATTTTCGTAAGTAGCACCACCCATCCACTTCCTCTAGTATGAATCACTCCTGATGTGTCTTTCTGCCTCACCCTGCACGTCCAATCTAGTGCCAAGTTCTGTTGATTTTACCTCCTATCTCTCAAATCCATCTACTTCTCTCAATCCCACCACCCACCACCCTGTCCAAGCTGTTATTACCTTTCACCAGGATTAGTCTAGGAGCATCTAAACTGGTTTAGCTTCTAATTGTTCTATCCACATTCCTCTGGCTTTCCCTCCCCTCCATTGTATTCACTGCTGGCAGAGGATCTTTGAGAAATGCAGTTTTAACTGTCCCTCCTCCTTCCTTTTAATATCCCTAAAAGGCATCCCATTGCTCACAGAATAAAGCAAAATGCCGGAAAAGGGCCTACATAGTCTATTTCTCTCCAGTGGTTCTCAGCCAAATGTGATTTTGTTCCCCAGAGGACATTTGACTATGTCTGGAGACATTTTTGGCTGCCACACTTGAGGGGAGTGCTACTAATATCTAGGGGTTAGAGGCCAGGAATGTCACTAAATATCCTAGAATGTATAGGACAACCTCCCATAACAAAGAGTTATCAAGCCCAAAATGTCAATAGTGACGAGGTTGAGGAACCTTGGGCTAGTTTCATTTTGCTTTATTTTCCACGTGGATCGTGGTGTCCCAGCCACTCATGTCTTCTTTTGGGTTCTGTTGGGTGCCATGCTCCCTCTTTTTGGCCACAGGTTCCTTACACAGCCTATCCCTATCCATGGAAAGGTCTCCCTCCCTGTTTTCCTGGTTAAAGCCTTCATCTTCCAACCTCAGCTCATCATCACTTTCACAGGGACCTCCTCCTGGCTTCCTCAGCACCAAGTTATCACTCTTTTGAGGCATTTACTGAGGTTGCTGTTTTACATTTATTTGTGTGACTATTGACTAATATTTGTGTCACCCACTGAACTATAAATACTATGAGGTTAAGGAACGTGTCTAATTTTGTGTATTATTATATCCTCAGTGTTTGGCACAGGGCCTAACACATATGGTTGCTTAGAAAATCTATATAATAATCTATATAATAAAAGCATAATATGCTAATTATATGGGACATCCTTCCGGACATCCTTCCTTCCAGACAAAGCTGCAGCGGGCTGAGGCAGAAGCGGCAGAGGCCCCTGGCTGCAGCAGCGGTGGGCAGGGACCGGGGCCAAGGCCCTTGCACAAATTTCCTGCATCCGGCCTCTAGTATGTAAATAAGAGAATGGATGACAAGATGAATGGTTTTGATATTGTTTGCATATAGATTTCTTTTAGTCTATCACCTCATGATCCTAACTTGTACTTTTAATATATACTGTAAGAAATAAGGCGAATCTCCAAATTCAGGGGTTCTGGTAGAACACAAAACATACTCGGGAGCCAGACAGCAAGCAAGCATCTTTACTCCTGCAGGAGGGTGAGCAGCACTGGGTCTGGGAGCACCTCACACTGAGCAGGCAGTCTGCTCGGCCTTTTAATCCTGACGCATGTGACCTATCTCTCACTCTTGATTGGAGCTCAGGCACACACTTGTTTGTGATTGGCTAATTTAAAGGGAGGAGTTGGCCTTTGCCATTTCAAAATGGCAGTCCCCAGGGGAGCTGCAAGTCATGAGGCCAAAATGGTGGCTGCCAAGTCACATGAACCCAAATGGTGGCTGTCTAAACTGTTCTTTGACAGAAAAGATGACACATTTATTTTCACAAATACCGGTCAGAAATAGTGTGTTTTGTTCTTATAGATTCTCATCTCATGTCATTATATCCTAATGCATGCACTCTCAATGAGGGTGGATAGTAGTTCCTTGGAGGCAAAAAAATCTTACTCTTTTTTTAAAAACATATTTTATTGAGAGAGAACCAAGATGGCGGCATGAGGTATATACCTAAATGTGCAGCCTCCACACCTACATTATAGAAATACAACTATACAGATAAACGGCCATCCTCCAGAACCAAGGGAGTGAAAGCTTTACAACCAGAAGGCAAGAAAAGGAGTGCTTTGAGACTGAATAGAAGCTTCCAGCACCCAAACTAAAATATACGGATGCGCGAAACAGAGGCGGCGGCACGGCGGTGTGGGTGAAAGGGAGCAGCAGCAGCGCTCGGGTTCTCAGCTTGGAAGGAGATTATAAACTCCTGGGTCACACTGAACACGATGTGGGCTATAGGGCAACGGGGCGGCGGAAGACCAGTGGCGTGCTAGCAATGCTATTCGCAGCGATCACTGACGCGGAGATTCAGGGACTGAGAATCGTGCGCAGACCCTAGGGCTTGGAGACGCCAAACCTGGTAGAAACTGCGGCATCAGCAGAGGGGAAGCCATTGTGAGTCACTCCACCCCCGGTGATTCTGAGACCCTGCCCCACCCCATCTACAACCCCACCCAAGCTGTGTGCCTGCCTGCGGCATAACCTAAGGTTCTACAGCTGGGACAGAACTCCAATAGATCCAAACTCCAAATAACAAGGAGAAAGGCCTGCAGGTCATTTCCCCCCAGTGATACCTCCCAGTGATAACTACAACAAGACTGTGCACCCAGCCTTCAAAGGCGTACAACAAGAGTGTCCACCCTAGGTGATTGGGGAGGCTGAATCACTGGGCCCTATAGGACACCTAGCACAGAAAGCCAAAATGCAGAGACTAAGAAACAGGTCACAAAAGACAGAAATGGAGGAACGCAAACGACTGGATATAGAGTTCAAAACCACGGTTATTAGGTTTTTCAAGAAGTTTCTGGAGACTGCTGATAAATTTAATGAGACCCTCAAGGATATGAAAAAGAACCAGCTAGAATTAAGCATACACTGACTGAAATAAAGAATAATATACAAAGATCCAACAGCAGACGAGAGGATCGCAAGAATCAAGTCAAAGAAATGAAATATGAAGAAGCAAAACCCACCCAGCCAAAAAAGCCAAAAGAAAAAAAAAAATCAAAAAGTATGAAGATAGTGTAAGGAGTCTCTGGGACAACTTCAAGCATACCAACATCAGAATTATAGAGGTGCCAGAAGAAGAGAAAGAACAAGATATTGAAAATCTATTTGAAGGAATAATGACAGAAAACTTCCCCTACCTGGTGAAAGAAATAGACTTCCAAGTCCAGGAAGCAGAGAGAACTCCAAACAAAAGGAACCTAACGAGGACCACACCAAGACACATCATTATTAAAATGCCAAGAGCAAAAGACAAGGAGAGAATTTTAAAAGCTGCAAGAAAAAAGTAGTTAGTTACCTACAAGGGGGCACCCATATGACTATCAGCTAATTTCTCAACAGAAACTTTGCAGGCCAGAAGGGAGTGGCAAGAAATATTCAAAGTGATGAACAGCAAGAACCTACAACCAAAATTACTTTACCCAGCAAGGCTATCATTCAGAATTGAAGGTCAGATAAAGAGCTTCACAGACAAAAAAAAGCTAAAGGAGTTCATCACCACCCAACCAGTATTATATGAAACTAGGGGCCCGGTGCACAAAAATTTGTGCACTCGGGGTGGAGG
>PVJC01019301.1:0-30377 GCA_004026665.1 Murina feae
AATACATTTACCATGTTATCACCATGGAATGTAATTCAGGTTAGAATTTCACAAGTGCAATAAAGCCTTCGGTAGTATAGCAAAGTTTTTGTATAATGTCTTTCCAGAACTTGCTCTTGAATCAGTCATCATAGGTAATTTGTTTAGTTTAACATTTATGATTCTTACAGAGAAAATGAACATACAGCAAATATTTAAAAACTGTTTTTCATACTTTTGTATTAGCACTTAAAATACATATATCTATTTCAAGGTGACATTTAAAATTATTCTAAAATAACAGCAGCAAAAATGTAATTCTGCAATTAGAAAAGAGCTAAACTGGAATCCATGATTATTTTACATTTACAAGTAAAATAAATACTACCTTCTAGCAGCTGTTACCCGCATGTTAGGTTTGGTTTAAACACACACACGTTCATTTGTGGGGAGGTATGTAACATTATGTGCCATGCACTGTTCTGAAAGGGTTAAAAGCCAATCAGTCCTGAACTGAAGTCCTCATTCAGTCCACAAGGCAGGCCGAATAAAGTCAAAGTAACTGGGGCAAATAGGGTTCCTACATAACATCAAAAGCATGTGAGATTCTGCAGCAACCGGGAGTACTTCAGGATTGGCATGTAGTTCTTGCTTGGAATTAATTTCACCAGAATAGTTTAACAAGGTGGACATTTACCACATCGAGTGCACTTACAATGACGTGTTTCTTAGGTGCTAACCCGACTCCCCTGAATGACCTAGCTAGTGAACTAGTCACTAGTGATTTTGTCACCTGGGAAATCAAGCTTGCAGAAAAGGAAGCCAATATTCAAATTAATGTGTTATTGTCTGACCCTCTCAAATGATTTATCTTCAGCATAAACATACAACCTCAATATGAGATGTCTAACTATAGCAAATACCACCAAGACCAAGACAGCATCTCTTCTTCTACGGTTTAGGTTTTGCCCAGAATTCTTTATTCATGGAATAGCCCATACCAAGAGTCATTGCTCCCACAACAAAACCTTGGGCTGCCACACGCATGTGGATCAGGTGAAGGGACATTTTAGAATCTCCCCTGTTCTTCAATTTATATAATCCATATGCAACGATTGCTGCAAAACCTGCCATTCCAATAGGGACAAATGGTGCCTCTTTAGCTTTTCGGATAAGTTTAGATCCTTGATCTTCATCATATGAAGAAAGAGAAACATCTGTGTTGGATGACATATTGATTGAAGAATCTTTCAGACGCAGCCGGACCTCTCAGCCTCTCGCCCTCTACTTTTTTTTTTAATTAAAAATTTTAAAATTGATTTGAGAGAGAGAGAGAGAGAGAGAGAAGCATCAATTGTTGTTCCATGTATTTATGCATTTATTGGTTGATTGGCCCATCAGGATGATGCTCTAACCAACTGAGCTACCCAGCCAGGGCTGTTCTTTGTTCATTTTTTGAGATATAATTGACATATAATATTATATTAGTTTCAATTGTACAACATAATGATTTGGTGTTTGTATATATTGTGAAATGATCACCACATAAATCTAATTAACATCCATTGCTACACAGTTAACCTTTTTTTGTGTGTGTGTGATGAGAAATTTTAGGATCTACTCTCTTAGCAACTTTCAAATAAATATACAATACAGTATTGTTAACGATAGTCAGTGTGCTGTACATTACATCACCAGAACTTTTTTATTTTAAATAACTAGAATTCTGTACCTTTGACCCCTCCCCCCATTTTGTCCAGTCCACCTTTGGCAACCACCAATCTGTTCTCTGTATCTGAGTTTGGTTTTTCATTTTGTCTGCTTTTTAGAATCCACATCTAAGTGAGATCAGACAGTATTTGTCTCTCTCTGTCTGACATATATCACTTAGCATAATGCCCTCAAGATCCATCCATGTTGTTGTAATGACAAGATTGCCTTCCTTTATTTGGCCAAATAATATTCGTTGTATACATATGCACCATACTTTCTTTATTCGTTGATCCATTGATGGACACGTGTTGCTTTCAGATCTTGCCTATTGTAAATAATGCTGCAATAAACGGAGGGTACAGATATATTTTTGAATTAGTGTTTTCTGTTCCTTTAGATCAGTGGTTTTCAGCCTTCTGGCCCTTTATTTTATTTTTAAAATATATTTTATTGATTTTTTTTTTCAGAGAGGAACGGAGAGGGAAAGAGAGCCAGAAACATCAATGAGAGAGAAACATCAATCAGCCACCTTCTGCACACCTCCCACTGGGGATGTGCCTGCAACCAAGGCACATGTCCCCGGCTGGAATGGAACCCGAGACCCCTCAGTCTGCAGTCTGATGCTCTATCCACTAAGCCAAACCGGCCAGGGCACTTTCTGGCCCTTTAATACAGTGTCTCATGTTGTGACCAACCATAAAATTATTTTCATTGCTATTTCATAACTGTAATGTTGCTACTGTTATGAATCATAATGTAATTATCTGATATGCAGGATGGTCTTAGGCGACCCCTGTGAAAGGGTTGTTCAACCGCCAAAGGGGTCGCGACCCACAGGTTGAGATCCGCTGCTTTAGATAAATACCCAGAAGTAGAATTGCTGAATCAGATGGTAGTTTTTAGCTTTTTGAGGAACCTCCTTCCTGCTTTTCATAAAGGCTGCACCAACTTGCGTTCCCACCAACAGTGCACAAGGTTTCATTTTCTTCACATCCTCCCCATCACTTGCTATTTCTTGTCCTTTTGATAATAGCCATTCCAGTACATGTGAGGGGATATCTTATGATGGTTTCCACTTGTACTGCCCTGATGACTAGTGATATTGGGCACTTTTTTCATGTGTCTGTTGGCTATCTGTATGTCTTCTTCAGAAAAATATCTGTTCAGATCCGGTGCCCATTTTGAAATTGTTTGTTTCTTTGTTATTAAGTTGTATGAGTTGTTTATATATTTTGGATATTAACCCCTTATCAGATATATGATTGAAATTTTTTTCTTGCATTTATTTTGGTTGCTTTTTCATTTTGATTGCTTCCTTTGCTGTGCAGAAGCTTTTAGTTTGATGTAGTTCCATTTGTTTATTTTTGCTTTTGTTGCCTTTGCTTTTTTTTGTTGTTAATCCTCACTCAAGGATATTTTTTCCACTGATTTCTAGAGAGTGGAAGAGAGGGATGAGGGAGGGAGGGAGGGAGAGAGAGAGAGAGAGAGAGAGAGAGAGAGAGAGAGATTCTTTTGTTGATCCACTTAGTTATGCACTCATTGGTTGATCCTTGTATGTGCCCTGACCCTTGGTGTATCAGGATGGCATTCTTTCTTTTTTTAAAAAAATACATTTTTATTGATTTCAGAGAGGAAGGGAGAGGGAGGGAGAGAGAAACATTAATGATGAGAGAGAATCATTGACTGGCTGCCTCCTGCATGCCCCCATTGGGGATCAAGCCCACAACCTGGCATGTGCCCCTGACCAGAACCGAACCCGGGACCCTTCAGTCTGCAGGCTGATGCTCTAATCAGCCAGGACAGGATGGCATTCTCAACCAACTGAGCCGGCCAGGGCGGCTTGACATTTCTTCACAAATAGACTCCGGTTATGCATTTTTTGCTGAGGCTACCACAGAGGTGGCACTGTGCCCCTCTCAATCCTCATATCTGAGCCACCGCATGTTGGCTTGCCTCATTACTGGTGATGTTCACTTTGATCCCTTGGTTAAGATTTATCCACCTAACGTTGCATACTCTTCCTTGGTAATGAACAGGAGATAGTGTAAGACTAAAACTATCCTATATGCAATACCCCTTGCCGCTCCAGTTTCACCCAATGGTTTTAACACCTGTCCTTACCTGAATCAGTTATCACTAGGGACCAGGTGCATGAAATTCATGCACTTGGCTGGGGGTCCCTCAGCCCTGCCTGTGCCCTGTCACAGTTCTGGAGCCCTCGGGGGATGTCCGAGTGATGGCTTAGGCCCACTGCTGGACATCCTTAATGCTGCCATGGAGGCAGGAGAGGCTCCCGCCACCACTGCTGCACTCACCAGCTGTGGGCCTGGCTCAGGGCTTCTGGCTGAGTGGTGCTCCCCCTGTGAGAACACACTGGCCACCAGGGGGTAAACTCCTGCATCAAACACCTGCCCCCTGGTGGTCAGTGCACATCATAGCAACCGGTCATTCCACCATTCGTTCAACTTGCATATTAGCTTTTTATTATATAGGATGGTGGCTGTAACTTGGTCATTTTAAACTCTACATTCTTTCTTTAACAATGAGTTGGCTTTCTTACTGCAAAAGAACTTCTACTCGCCTTCCTCCCTTCGGCTCCCCTTCATCCTTCGCTCTGCATCGCTGACACTTCCAGAATCCGTATGAGCTCGTGGGTCCTCTCTTCGTTCAGTGAGCACTGCCCTTACTCACTTTGATGCATAAAGTGTCCCTGCTTTGCCAGAGGGAACTCCCTCCAGCTGGCTGCTTGTCCTTTCCACAGGTTCCTGTCATCCTTCGAGTGCCTCCTTGCTTTCTATGCTCAAGCTGTTCCCTGGCCCGCTTTGGGGTCAGCCACTGCCCAAGGAGCCCTGGTCCCCATGAAGAAGAGGGGTATCCAGAAGCCAATATCCGGGTGTCAGGCGCTGGCCCTATTTTGAAGGTAGAGATAACAGAATTTACAGATGGACTGAACGAAGGTGTAAGAGGAGAACGGGCCCTCTTCCCTTCAGCTTTCTTAGACATCGCTTCCCTGAAGTCTTCCCAGACACTCGCGAAGGCTGAGGAGAGACATACACAAGCATGTCTCCAAATGCAGCGCGGCTCTCGTCAGACTCTGGCACTGTCCTGGGCCTCGGGCCCTTCAACCAACCTGGTTTGGAAGCTCATCTTTAGCTCTTGCTGGTTGTCTGAACCAGGACAAGTCTCTCAACTGGTTTTGTACTAGAATAGAAAACGTAGAAAACAAAGGCTAAAATAGATTAAAATCAAAGAAGTAACTGTGACTGCTAACTGCTTAAAATTGAACTTGTAGAAATCAAGGGTGTAGTCGGACATGCTCCAGCCAGGCGTAACTCTCCCTCCCCTTTTGAATTGTTCCCCCTGCCAATTCTAAGGAACAGCCAGCAGCGGCGCTTTGTGATTTGTGAAAATAAAAGGCTCGCTGAATCGAGGCTCCCTGAGAGGAGGGACAGGCTGCCGTAGCTGGCCAGCAAATAAAGGCTCCTAGCGTGTACCCTTTGGCTCCGGTGGCCGTCTCTTGCGGGTTGCCCATAACAGTTTCTCAGTTTCTTCATGGGTAAAATGAGGGTAATGATATGTACCTCATAAATGCTGTATGAATGTAAAGTGCTTGGCGTTGAGCCTGGCCCATTCTAACTGCCTAAGGGAGTTGACTTAACCTCTCTTACCTTGTTTTCTCACCTGTGAAATGGGCTTGCACCCAGCTGATGTGGCTCAGCGGTTGAGTGCCAACGCAGGAACCAAGAGGTCAGCATTTGATTCCCAGTCTGGGCACATGCCCCGGGGTTGTGGGCTCCATCCCCACCGGGGAGTATGCAGGAAGCCACCAATTGACGATGTATCTCCCATTGATGTTTCTATCTCTCTATCCCTCTCCCTTCTTCTATTTCTAAAAAAAATCTATAAAATATATTGATATATTAAAAAGGGCTTGCTGTGAGGAACGGCTGGAATCCTGCATAGAGATTTTGTACCCGAAAAACTCCTACTACCAGAATTTTCTAAGAGTATCTCCAAAGTCTCGCCCTTTTGTGACCTCCTGGGGCTGCCACCGGTTCATATTCCATCCCCTCCTCTCCACCCCGGGGTCCGCAGTCTGCGTGGCCAGGGCCTGTTCCCTGAGTGCTTCAGGCTGCATGCATCCACATCGTCTCAGGTTTCCTCAGAGTTGGGGCCCCACGTGGAGCCTGGGGAACGTACACTTTTGTCAGCAGCAATGTGGTCGGAATGACAATTTTGCCAAAAATAAATTCTGCATTCTGGCCGGTTTTTCTCGGTGGTTAGAGCATTGGCCCTCAGACTGGAGGGTTGTGGGTTTGATTCCTGGTTAAGGGCACGAACCCTGGTTGGAGATTCCCTGGCCCTGGTAGAGGCGCGTGCTGGAGGCAGTCAATTGATGTGTCTCTCTCACATCAATGTTTCTCTCTCTTTCTCCCTCCTCTCCTCCCTGCCTCCCTCTCTCTGGAAATCAATGGGAAAAATATCCTGGTGTAAAGATTAAAAATAGATAGATAGATAAATTTTGCTTTCGTGATTTTTTTTTTAAAGATTGGATAATTTGGGAATCTTTGTGCAGTCTTCCAAACATCTTTGTTATTTTTAGAATTAAAAACATTTTTCAACTTCCTATTACTTTGCAGCCTATTATTCCTACTTTTCTGTTTGCAGTAGCAAAACATTGCAGCAACCTAAAGGTCCAACAATGGAATGGTTTCCTTCTTTCCTTCCTCCCTCCTTTCCTCCCTTCCTTCTCCTTCCTTCCTTCCTTCCTTCCTTTCTTCCTTCCTTCCTTCCTTCCTTCCTTCCTTTCTTCCTTCCCACCTTCCTTCCTTCCTCCCTTTTCCCTCTTCTCCTCTCCCCTCCCCTGTCTCCCTCCCTCCCTCTCTCCTTTATTCATTAGTTCAGTAAAAAAAAAAAAAGAAAAGTACAGAATAGTGTATGTAATGAAATCCTATATAATAAAAGCCTAAATATGCAAATTGTTCTACCGGGAGTTCGACTGCTTACTATGATGTGTGCTGACCACCAGAGGGCGATGTGGACCATGACGGGCATTCTTGATGCGGCACTGGCAGCCAGCAGCAGTGCAGGTGCTGCTGACCCTGATTGAGCCCCGATGATGGGGAGCAGGACCGCAGTGGGATGGTGGAGCAGGTGAACGGGCCAGGCCAAGGTGGGTGTGAGCGGGGGCCTGACTGCCCCGCCAACTGCCCCACAGACAGTGACCAGTGGTGGCGGCAGGAGGAGGGGCCATCACCCAGCTCTCAGGTGCTGAGGGAGCCCGGCAGGGGACCCAGCAATGGCCAATCATCCTGCAGGTGGGGTGATGGGGCAGGTGAGGGGTGGTGCCAGGCCAGGCGGGGTTCCAGGTGGGGCTGCAGGGCTGCGAGGCTGGGGGCATGAGCTGGGGCCAGATCCCTGCAGGCCACCCTGAGCGACCCCATCCATTCACGAGTTCGTGCACCGAGCCCCTCGTCTAGTCTAATGAAATGCATGAATGTGTAAAGGCTTTGTTACGAATGTTTACCTGCTGGTGGTGAATGGAGCCTTCCCAGTTTGCGCTCTCCTGGCTGTTGGAGAGGCCACCCAACCGCTGTGGCCCTGAGCTTCCCTACAGCTGCTGCTGGTACACGGAAGGGAAGGTCCTGGCCACTCCATGTCAGGTTTGGGTATACAGCGAGTAACTCTAAGGGACAAAGTAATGTCTCCCTTAAGGACACAGAGCAGGCTTCCTCACCACCTGCTTGAAAAGAGAAATTCCTCAGCTTGTGGGCAAGCCCCTTTGTGTCACCCCTGCGGGCCTTGGGGGGCAGGGGTGCTGGTTACCACATAGTGCCTGCTGCTTGCTGTGCTGCGACTATGAACTCCTGTGTCTCTGACCCAGGCGTCTCGGGTCTTGGCGTCAGAATCCCTCGTTAGCCTGTGAGTGGGGCAGGACCCAGGCCTGACATGGGCCGGTTTCACCTACATGTGCATCCATTGCTTGTACAGGTTTTATGTTTTTTTAGAAAGAAGGCGAGAAACAAAACCATACACACAGCGCAAGTCAAAGCTTACCAACAGGGGAAAGTCAGAAAACAGCAACCATCCAAAGAATAAAATATAGGGCCCCTCCTCATACCTGTCCTCAGAGACCTGGTTAGCACCTCAGCAGGTCCTGCCAGACTGCTCTTCCCATGGAGACTGCCACGCGTTGCAGGCTTCTAGCAAAATAAGGTCGTAGCCTGTGCGGTGCCTGTAGCTGCCTCGACTTACTTAAGCAGCCACACGGGGCCACTGTCAGTCAGGAGCTCACCGGGCATCCGTGCAGCCTGCAAAGGCTTTCTCGGCCCCCAGCAGAGTCAGGGGCTTCCTCACAGCTTGGGGACCACAAATGCAAAGGAAACCACCCTCCCCTCCCATTTCCTCCCCTGCACCCCCTAGTTCTTAAGTGCAGGTTCCCATCACCCCGGGTCTGACCCCCTTCCCTATCCCAGCTTAACCTCTTGCCGTCCTATTTCCCACCCATTTCCCTGCTAAGACGGAGGACTCCCCACCCCAGGTTCCCCGTCCCACATCAGCTCAGAGCGCAGAGCCCCTGCTCCTCAGACCCCGGGAAGAGTAAATGATGCCGCTGGCGGCACAAGGCAGCAGTGGGAACAGGGTGGGTGGGGCAGGATGCTGGGGTGGGGTGGGTGGAGCCAGGGCCACTTCCTTTCCCCTTGGGGCCCCTGTCCGCCCAGTCCTACCCCAGCTTCAGGAGGAGTTGGAGCAGCCTGGCCACAGGCCTGGGCCTTTTTCAAGTGAGCTGGTAAGGGGGTGGGACTTGGTGGGGCGGGGGTCTCATTAGACCTAGGAATGCGCCTATGGTTCGAAAAGACCCTGACAAATGGAGGGAAAAGAGGACCAGGAGCCACTGGGGCTGAACAGGGTCAGGGAAGCCGGGAGGGGTGGCCATTGCTGGTTGCAAGCTGCTATGGCCGGAGGGGCCTAGGGGATAGAGTCGATGGAGGAGCTCCCAGCAACCGCTCCCTTGTTATTTCGGATAATAGTAAAGGAAAGGGTAGAAAAAGCCATTAGACCTCAGATCGGGCCTGGCAGTTGGCAGGGAAGTCGGCAGGAGGAAGAGCCTGGCCAGGTCCTACCACCAGCCTCTTACGTGTTCCATTTCTCCACCCTTAGGTCCCAACTCCTGCTCCTGTCTGTTGTCATGGAAATGACGCTGCTTCTCCTCTTCTTTGGGGGTTTGTGGGCCCAGGAGATGGACACAGAGTCTTCAGAGATGTCTGCACCCACAAAGCCCTCTCTTCCTTTGGTCTCAAACGTCTCTGAGGCCTTAAAGCTTAACTCAGCGGCCTCCGATCATGCAATAACAATGGTCTCTGAGGAAAATGGCAATGCTGGGCACCATGCCTCCCTGCCTTCCTCAACTCCACATGAAGTGTCCTCTCCTGAGACTTCCGTCGCTGCCAGCATTGGCCTCCTTATAACTGATTCAATAACCACCCAAGAAGTTCCCACCAGGAAGTTACCAATGTTCCAGGAAATCTCTGCTGCAACCAGTGATCCTACTGTCTCAGCAATGACTACTCTGGGACCTCACACTGCAGCTGGTGACACCATGGCAACTAACTCTCTGGAGACCTCCAGTGGGACGTTGACTAGTGAACCTCCTGTCACCATGGCAACTAGCTCTCTGGAGCCCTCCAGTGGGACCAGTGGACTCCCTGTCACCATGACAACTAGCTCTTTGGAGACCTCCAATGGGACCAGTGGACTCCCTGTCACCATGGCAACTAGCTCTCTGAAGACCTTCAATGGGACCAGTGGACTCCCTGTCACCATGGCAACTAGCTCTCTGAAGACCTTCAATGGGACCAGTGGACTCCCTGTCACCATGGCAACCAGCTCTCTGGAGACTCCCAAGGAGACCAGTGGGACGCCCAGCTCTGGGGCAGAAATATTCATCATGACTACCCCAGGGATCACCACAGACAAAGGCAGTGGGCCTTCCCAAAGTTCAGGTCAGAAAAGTAACACCCTGGTGGTGGCTGTGCTTGTGGCCCTGCTGGTGGTCCTTGTCCTCCTGGCTCTCATCCTGCTGTGGCGCCGGAGGCAGAAGCGGAGGACTGGGGCTCTGACGCTGAACAGAGGTGGGAAGCGCAACGGGGTGGTGGATGCCTGGGCTGGGCCGGCCCGCGTGTCTGACGAAGAGGCTGTGATAACAGCAGCAGGAGTGTCTGGTGGCGACAAGGACTCTGAGATCCCCGAAGGGGAGGGTTCTGGCCGTCGCCCCACACTCACCACTTTCTTTGGTCGACGCAAGTCTCGCCAGGGCTCCTTGGCACTGGAGGAGCTAAAGGCTGAGTCGGCCCCCGGCCTGATGGGGGAGGAAGAGCCGCTGGTGGGCAGTGAGGATGAGGCTGTGGAGGCCCCCGCCTCTGGCCCATCCCTTGGTGCTTGCGAATAACAAGTCTGGAGTCAGAATCATCCCAGCTCTCGGCACCTCCTAGCCTCACCTCCAACTGCATCAGCACCCCGCGCTCCCACCCAGCATCTTCACTCTGAATCCTCGCCCAGCTCCTTGACCCTGGACTTTCCAGCTCCGCACCCCAGCCCAGCAGGAGGCCAGGGCCTGCACCCCCTGGAGGCTCAAAGACTGACTGAAAGGAACTCCTCACCAGCCCGACTTCTCTCCATCCCCTGCCCTCCGCGCCTTGTCTTTGAAACCAGATGCTGAGTCTCCATGATGCCAACTTTCCTTCATCTCTGATTGCTCAGAGTCTGGGAAGAAGGAAATGACCAGCCGGCAACTTCCGTCTAGGATTACTCTGTAAAGTCCATTTGGCCCGTAGATTAGGGCAGCCACTGGGTCGACCCACAGCACTCCTTTAACTCGGGGCCGCAGTGCTCTGCGCAGGCCCAGCCTAGAGCGGTGCCCTCTGGCTGTGCTCTCAGGTGTCCCTGGGACACACCTGGCCTCGAGGCTGGCCCCTGGCTCAGGCCACCCCTCCCTCCCTCACCCATGGACCGAGGCAGCCAGGGCTTCCGCTATTCCTCCTCCCGCGGGCAGAGGTGAGAAGAGTTTCTGGGCAGGTGGAGTCCTCGGAAGCCCCAGCACTCATGTGGGTCCACTCATGGGTGTGGTGTGTGCAGGAGGCAGGGGTTCGGTGGTTAGTGAAGGGTAGTGGTGCGTCCAGAGGGCGTGAGGGAGGGGCAGGGAGGGTTTCGGGGCTGAGGACATGCCAGCTGCTGAGAACATCTGCTCCCTCATCTCTGCTCAGAGCGGGTGGAGGGAAGGAATGCTGGGCTTCATAGGAGGATGGCGCGTGTGACTGAGCCTGGTTCTTCAGCCCAGCTGCTCGGCCCCTCAGCCTCCCCTGCACGCGAGCTAGGGGAGGGGAGCCCTGGGAGCAGGCCTGGGTGACGCTCTTCTGTTACGTGTATAATGTGTTTGCTGCAAGCTCCTTCCCTCCTCCTATGTGAGCGAGTCGGTGAGAACCAGCTAAAGAGGATGCGCGACGGCTGGCAGCACCAGGACTTGCCCTTGGCTCTGGGACAGGCAGGAGGGACAAAACCCAACTGGCTGTCTCGTCCCCTCCTGCCTGTCCCTGGACCAGCCCAGGCCAGCGCCCAGGGAGCCACATGGGCCAGAGGCGGTTGGTATTTCCCCAGGGCAAGGAGGAAATTTGCAAAGAGGAAGTGTTGAGTCATTGGGTGCAGTGGCTGAGAGCAGACAGATTGACCTACAAAAAGAGGGTGGAGGGAACACTGCGAGTGTGACTGCCCTGTGGCTAACAGGGGGGCACCAGGGGACAGATGGGGAAAGGTCACGGGGTGGGGGGGGGAGCACAGAGTGGCTGGGATGGAAATCCGGCCTTCACTGTGCAGACTGGGCACCCACCAGGCTATGTCTGGGCACCTTCTCCTACTTCTCGCAAGCACTGTTTGGACTGAGTAGCAGAAGTGAGTTCCAAAGTCCCGTAGGGATTCGGCAACGGTCGTCTTAGATTTTTCAAACCAAGTCCCCGATTTCAGAAAATCTTGTCCCTGAACTCAGAGGCCAGCCCCTGCCCCCTGCTCACTCAGCACCGTGGACGAGCTTCCTCACTCCCAAGCCCCAAGGGCCCCTCCTTTACCTCTGTAGCTTGTTTCCTAAGCCCATCGCTGCCGGGAAGCACTTTTCCCACCTACGCGACTTACCCAATACGTGTTCTCTTACGGTTTGGGTCTGGATTCTGAGTTCTTTCCCAGCCACAACCCAAGTATCGAGGTGGCTGAAACCCAGGTTTGGTCTGAAGCCACTGGTCAGACACCTGGCGCCATTCCGCTGCCCACAGAGACCCACACCTGTGAGCCAGAGAGGCGCTGGGCCATCTCTCCTGGCTGCCCCAGAGAGCTCAGGACTAGTTTGGGCCTTTATGTCCACCCCTTCAGCATCTTCATGTGAACGTTGGATAGTGATAGTGAAGTTTTAGTGTCCACATGTCATGAGGGCCCTAGCCGGTTTGGCTCAGTGGATAGAGCATCAGCCTGCGAACGGGAGAACCCTGGGTTCGATTCCGGGCAAGGGCATGTACCTCGGTTGCAGGCTTCTCCCTGGCCCAGGCCCTGTCTGGGTGCATGAAGGAGGCAACCCATGGATGTGTTTCTCTCACATCGAAGTTCCTCTCTGTCTTTCCCTCTCTCTTCCACTCTCTCTAAAAAGCAATGCAAAAATATCCTTGGGTGAGGATTAAAAAAATAATAATAAATAAATTAATAAGATATATGTCACGAGGGACTCTGGCCACAATGTAATGTCAAGTGGGACTGTAGTAACCGTGGTTCTCTGTAAAGGTTTATGGGTGATTTTTATTTTGTTTATACTTTTTTATATTTCCAAATTTTATGCAATAAATGCCAATCACTTTTATAATTACAAAAAATATGAGCTAATAGGTGTTCCCTGGGGAGGCGAGGGTGTGGCTTGAGGAGAGTTGCAGGAGGTGAAGCTGCGGAGGCGGGTGGGAGCCATGCTAGGAAGGGCTGGAGCCTTCCCACTGGTCTGGAAGCCTGAGGGAGTTAAACTGAAGCCAGCTTCACGCCTTCGTCTGAGGCCTCAGCAGGAGCCACATATATAGTAGGTCAGCGGTTCTCAACCTGTGGGTCGCCACCCCTTTGGCGGTCGAACGACCCTTTCCCAGGGGTCGCCTAAGACCACCCTGCAAATCAGATATTTACATTACGATTCATCACAGTAGCAGCATTACAGTGATGAAGCAGCAACGGAAATAATGTTATGGTTGGGCCGCCACGTGAGGAGCTGTGCTTAAAGGGCCAGAGGCTGAGAACCACGGTAGTAGGTGTCTCATGCTTTTGGAAGGTTCCTGTTCGTTTGCCACTTCACTTTGCAAAACACCTGCATTAGCGCCTGTTTTCGTTAAATGAAAGAAATCCACAGAAGATACTCACGGCCACGCAACTGGAGAGCATGATGCTAACGGGAGAAGCCAGTTAGAGAAAGGCAAACGCCACATGCCCTCACTTACACGTGGAATCTAATGAGCAAAATAAACTGATGAGCAAGTTAAGCCCAGAGGCCTGGGTGCCTGGAACAGACCGACAGAGCTCAGAGGGGCGCGGGTGGAGGGGATGGGAAGAGGTTAACCAAAGAGCTTGTATGTGTGTGTTCACAGCCCGTGGTCACAGAACAGTGTGGGGAAGGCCTGGCGTGGGGCAGGGGCTGGTGGGGGTGGGGGGTAGGGGGGAATGGGGAATATCTATAATATTGTCAACAATAAATTTTTTAAAATAAAAATTTTAAAAAGGCGAAAGGAGAGAACAGTGGTCAGCGTTTGTTTTGTAGCCGCTGGTTAAAGGGGCAGCGCGCCCTGAGCAGCGAATGTGTCCGTGCTTTCACTGTATGTTAGTATTGTTTTAGGGTTTATTATTATTTGCTGTGAGTTGGCAGGTTGTTTTTTGGTTCTGGGAACGCCCCCCAATCTTCTGTATGAGTGAACGGTAATTGCTTTCTTGCATTAGCCCATTTCAGCTCAGGGGAGTTCCACGGGAATGGAATGCTCTGCCTGCGGACAGCAGGCGAGGCTGCGGCCATTCAGCAAAGCACAGAGCGACCCCGTCAAGCCTCGCTCCCTCCTCTGGCCTCGCTGCCGCTGCCCAGACCCTGCGAGCCCTTCCTTCTCTCCAGGCCCCATCGGCCTGACCTGGTCCTGCTGGGTCTGCCCTTTTGGTTTCCCGACCCCAATCCCTTCCACCCTCTGCTCCCGGCAACCCCAGTGACACTTCTAGAAAGTCACTCTCTCCTGGCTGGTGTGGCTCAGGGAGTTGGGCACCATTCTGTGGCCCTGGCTGGTGTGGCTCAGTAGGTTGGACACCATTCTGTGGTCCCGGCTGGTGTGGCTCAGTAGGTTGGACACCATTCTGTGGTCCCAGCTGGTGTGGCTCAATGGCTGAGCGTTGACCTATGAACCAGGAGGTCGCGAACTCAATCCTCAATAGGGGGTGTGCAGGGGGCAGCCAATCAATGATTCTCTCTCATCACTGATGTTTTTCTCTCTCTCCTCTCCTCTCTGAAATCAATATTTAAAAACGTTGAATATATATATTTTTTAATTTTAGAGGATGTTTATTAAAGCTGGGAACAGTGAAATAAGAAAGAGCTGGCGAACTGAGCCTCGGTGGGCCTGCTTTGGCTCATTAAGAAATCAGAGGAAAGGGGGCCTTGGGAACAGGCTCAGGGGGTCTGCCTGGGATGAGCTGCCTCGGCCTGTTGCTGCCCTGGTTGCAAGCCTTGTGGGTCCCTTAGAGTTTAGGAGACGCAGGTCTGTGGGGAAAGAAGGTGGGCAGGCCAGGGCGTGCTGCTGGGAGCGAGTGAGAGAGAGCCGAAAAGATATATTTTTAAAATATACAAGATCCTTTATTACAAATTCTGTGTAGCTAATTAGTTCTAACAGAATGGTTCTGTTGATTTTTAAAAAAACATATATTTTTATTGATCTCAGAGAGGATAGGAGAGGGAGAGAGAGATTGAAACATCAATCATTGATTGGCTGCTTCCTGCACGCCACCTCACACTGAGGACTGAGCCCACAGCTTGGGCATATGCCCTGGGTGGGCAGCTGAAAGTATTTCTGTCAGACAGTAAAATAACATTTTTCCTCTCTTGCAAAAGTTAATTACCAGCACATTCTAGTTTCTTAAGTAACAGGGCTCACATAGACACAATCAGTGTATTATTCTTCATCTTATATTTTAAAATACATGTTTCTATTTTAGTGTTAAAAGGGCACATTACTAGTAAGATCGTAGTTACACATAAAGCTTTGTCCTCCGAAACGAAACTTCCAGATGGAAGAGGGTCTGGGTGGGGAAGGCCTTGAGAAACGTGTTGAACACAGGAAAGGGGCCTCGATGCACGGTTTTAAGGACATTTTCTCTCTGAACTGGACATTTACACCTAATTTCCCTCTGCGTCCCCATTTCTGACCCTTGGGAGGTAGAACTGTGGAGGATGGGCTCCCGGGGGCCTCAGGCAGAAGCGATGCCAGTCTGATCTCTCCAGCTCTTTCCGACTCGAAGAGGGGACTGGGTGAGGAGCCTACACGGTGGGGACTGTCCTGCTCAGGACAGGTTTGCGGTCGAGACAGTGGACAACAGAACCGGGGTATTTTGGAGACAATGGACCCGCCTGCTCAGCTTGCGGCGGCGGGACAGCCTGGCTGGACTGTGGCTCACCTGTGCACGCTCTGCCTGAAGCCAGCCCGCCCCCAGCTTGCCCCACAACATTTTTTTAAATTAATTAAAAAAATTTTTTTTGAGAGAGAGAGAGAAAGGGAAAGGGAGAGAGAAAGAACACACACGCACTTCTTGACTTCCCGCCAAACACCTCAACCGTCAAGATTCAGCTCAAATGTCACTGCTTTTTTTTTTTTTTTTAACGCACTGCCCTTTTAAAGCCACCCTTGCTGCCTCCACCCCAAACAGACAGTGTTTCTCCTCCACTCTCACAGCACCTGGTGGGAGCACAGCTCCAAGTCCAATGTCATCTTTGCGGCTCCTGAGCCAGGGCCTGTCACATAGTAACTACCTGAATGGAGGGATAAAGAAATAATAAATGAACCAATGATGGGTGTTGTGGGTGTTTTGTGTGTGTGTTTTTTTGAAACACTGCTTTTATTTGATTGATTGATTTTGTTTTTTGTAATCCTCACTCGAGGATATTTTCCCATTGATATTTTAGAAAGAGTGTGTGTGTGATGGGGGGAGACAGAGAGAGGGAAACATCGATGTGAGAGGGACACTTTGCTTGGTTGCCTCCTGCACATGCCTGGTCCAGGGCTGGGAATCCAGCCTGGAACCGAGGTACGTGCCCTTGACCAGAATTGAACCTGCAACCCTTTAGTCCGAGGGCCGATGCTCTACCCACTGAGCAAGCCAGCCAGGGCCAAATGATGGCTTTTACGTAAACACATGACAAGATCAGATCCATCCTGTGAGTGAACCTGGCATCCAGAGACGGCCTGAAGGCAGTGTGGCCCCAAGACGAGGACATTATTCTAGTCCAAGTTAAATATAGTGCGAGCGTGGCCCCAGGGGAAAGTACAGTTCAGATCAGAAATGTATTTATTCAGAGAATGCAGTTTAGGGCTGATTGGCTGTTGAGGTGACGGGGGAAGAATGAGGTTAGACTTCAAGGTTTCTATCTTGGGAGAGTCAGATGCTGACATCATTATGTGGCAATGCAGAGAGGTGAGCATTTTTGGGGAAAACATATTGAGTTTATTTTTGGAAGTGTTAGGAGGGGGATGCTTAGAGATGGTTGGAAGTAGGAACCTGGATCTTGAAAGGATGTCGGAGTGAGATATGGGTTGAAGAGTCATCTGATTTTTTATTTTTAGAGAAAGAGAGAAACATCGATTTGTTGTTCTACTTATTTATGCATTCATTTTTTTTTGTAATATATTTTTATTGATTTCAGAGAGGAGGGGAGAGGGAGAGAGAGCTAGAAACATCAATGATGAGAATCATTGATTGGCTGCCTCCTGCACGCCTCCTACAGGGGATCAAGCCCACAACCAGGCATGTGCCCTTGACCAGAATTGAAGGCTGGCGCTCTATCCACTGAGCCAAACCAGCCAGGGCTCATTGGTTGGTTCTTGTATGTGCCCTGAGCTGAGATGGAACCTGTAACTGTGACATAGCAGGATGACACTCTAACCAACCGAGCTACCCAGTCAGGGCAAGAGTCATCTGATTTTATTTATTAAAAGTATTTTTTTGTTAATCCTCACCTAAGGACAGTTTCCCATTGATTTTTAGAAAGTGGCAGGGAGGGAGAGAGACAGAGAGAGAGAAACATCGCCTACATAGGAGAGACATGTTGATTGGTTGCCTCTGCACCTGCCCCAACCGGGGCGGCTAGGGATCCAGGATGGAGCCTACAACTAAGGTGGGTGCCCTTCACCAGAACCCAACCTGCAACCCTTGAGTCCATGGGCTGATGCTGTATCCATTGAGCCAAACCGGCCAGGACTGAAATATTTTTTTTAATACTTGCATATTGATTTCAGAGAGAGGAAGGGAGAGGGAGAAAGAGAGAGAAAAGCCAATGATGAGAATCATCGTTCAGCTGCTTACTGTGTGCCCTCCACTGGAGACTGAGCCCATAACCCAGGCATTGTAGCCTGACTGGCAATCCAACTCTGACCTCCTGGTTCATAGGTTGATGCTCAATCTCTGAGCTACACTGGCTAGGCCAAGCGTTACCTGATTTTATTTATTTATATTTTTTAAAAATATATTTTATTAATTTTTTACAGAAAGGAAAGGAATAGAGAGTTAGAAACATCGATGGGAGAGAAACATCGATCAGGTGCCTCCTGCACACCTCCCACTGGGGATGTGCCCGCAACCAAGGTACATGCCCTTGACTAGAATCGAACCTGGGATCTTTCAGTCTTCAGGTTGACGCTCCATCCACTGAGCCAAACCGGTTAGGGCGAGGCATCTGATTTTAGATAGCAATTTAAATAATGGTATCGATGAATAAATGCATTAACTATAGCATTTACTGTGTAGAATGAGAAAAGGAGACAATCTTAGAATGTTTGTCGGGGCAAGCTAACTGCTCTAACTACCAATCCCCAAACTCAGGCGTATAACTCAAGAGAAGTTTCGTCCTTGCTTATGTAACAGTTCAATTCTCGCATGTGGAGGGTGACCTTCCATGAGGCCATTCAGGGGCCCAGGCTCCTTCCGTGTTGTGGCTCCATCATTCCTGGCGAGGAGAGAGAGGGGGACCATGGGGCGACTCTCACTTTTTCTCACCCTCCATGGGACAGAGCTCAGTCATGTGGTGGCCTCAGTGTAACAGAGGCTGAGAATTGTAGCTTAGCTGTGTGCCCGGGAGGAGAGGAGAAACTGTCCCGCCACCCTGAGGGAACACCAAATTTGGGCTTTGGGTGTAGGAAGAAGGACCCGCAAGGGGCAGCACAGAGCCCAGCCAGGTGTGGCTCAGCGGGTGAGTGTTGACCCAGGAAGCAAGAGGTCACCGGTTGATTCCCGGTCAGGGCACCTGGGCTGTGGGCTCCGTCCCCAATGTGGGGCGAGCAGGAGGCAGCCAGTTAGTGACCCAGTCATCATTGATGTTTCTATCTCTCTCTTCTTCTCCATTCCTCTCGGAAATCAATAAAAATATATTTTAAAAAAAGAAAAGAAATTTCTTTAAAAAAAAAAAATAAAGAGAGAAATAGCACAGAGCCTTTAAGGGAGAAAATGACATTGAGGGGAACGCAGTTTGGAGAAGGGCTGACAGGCGCAGTCCTGGGCGCGAGTGAGGCGCGCGAGGTGCTGAGTGCACAGTAGAAGCTGAGGGTGAGACCTCCTTCGGTTTTGCACCCCAGGACTCTCGCTTGTCTCTCGGGCACCAATCCTGGCTTGGAAGGCAGGGTCTTGTCTGCAGAGGAAGGGACGGGCAAGGCTGGGAAGGTGCCTGTGGGTGGATCCGTGCTCCCAGCGACCGGAGCCCGCAGTTCCCATGAAGAATTGGAGGCGGCTGTTCTTGGACGGGAACAGGCCTGGAGTCGCAGAACAGGTGATGGCAGTTCCCCCCTTTCCCTCTCAGAGGTCAAGCTATGATCTGTCCACGACCTGACCTTAAAGGACCCCAGGAAGAGGGACGAGAAGGGAAATAGACATTTGTCGAGTGTTTACTCTGCGTCACTGGCAGTTTTCTCACTTATTCCCAGGTGAACCCACCAGGTAAGTGTTACCCCATTTTACAGCAGAGTAAACTGAGGTGTAGAAAAAGGTAAAAAGGCACTTGAGATAAACAAGGATGGAGCTGGGATTGGAACCCACTAAGCCCGGTTCTCCTAGGGCACCATCAAAGGGGCAACACATTCTTGCATCCACAGCTTCTCACCCTGCAGCTGGGTGTGAGGAGAGAACAGGCTTTCAGCTCAGAGGGGAGGACCTCTGAGTTTTGCAAAGGAGAGCTCCCCCAGGAGCTTGGAAAGCAGATGAGATACTACACCGCCAGGGGTCCTGGCGCCGGGAACCAGGACAGCAGGGAGCCCCAGGGAACTGGGAAGGGCTGACTGGGCCCTCCTCCCCCTCCCCTGGCAGCCCCACCCCCAGCCTCAGATCTCTCTGAACTTTGGATCTGAGCAGCTGACGCCAGCTCCACGCTGTCATGGATCCTGAAGGTAAAGGACCCCCAGACCTCTCTCTCCTGCGTCCCTGTGTCCCCATCTCCCCCACCCTCTTGCCCCTCTCCCCCTCCCGACCTTAGTCCCTGATCGCTCCACCCCCACCAGAGACCAAGTCTCCTCTGGTCCGTGGGGTCTTAACCTCCCCCAAATCCCTCCAACCTCTCTGGCCCGAGCCTTCCTTTCTATCCGCCAAAGGCCTCCTCTCACCCTGCTTTCTCCTCTGTGTTGGGACTCAAGAAGCTCTGGCGAAGAAAGGGCTCCAGGCCCAGCAAAGGCAAGGGTGGCCTGGGGGGCCCTCTCCTGGGGGCTTTCGGGCAGGTAGTGGGAGGTGGATGGGGCTAGCTCTGGACTCTGCCCCTGGCTGGCAGCTGGAGAGGCCTGGAGCCAAGTCCTGCCCCATCTGCCTCGGGTGGGGGAGGGGCTTGAGTCCCGTGACCCCCTGCGGTGGGGTGGGGGTGATGTCACTAAACGCCCAATGAAGGGTGGGCAGGTTCTGGGGTCAGAAGGCTGCTGCTTGAATCCAGGCCCCACCAGAAACAGGCTGTGACCTTGGGCAAGTCACCTGCCTTCTCAGAGCCTCCCTTCCTTGCATCTACGAGTATAAAACGACAACACAAGTTTGTGAGGAGGACAGATGACAGGATGCACGGACGGGGCCCATCTGTGAGCTCTGAGTCTCCCCTGGCCTTCTTCCCCAGCTCTGACCTCCGCCCTGGTTTGCGGCTTCTGCTGGCCCTGTGCGCCCTGTGTGCCCAACCCCCTTGTGGTCGTGAAAGCAGCTCTTCTGGCCCCAAACAGCTCTTGGTTTAGAAAGGACCTCAGACTCAGAGCCTGGGTTCAAGTTTCATTCCTACCACTGTGTGCCCTCGGGCAAGATGCTCAGCCTTGCTGTGCCCCTGCTCCTCATTGATAAGGTGAAAACATGCCCTCCCTCGGGCTGTGGTGAGGATGAGGTGTGTGCAGCAGACATGTCTGTCCCTCTCCCTCATCCCTCATGGCGGCGTTACAGCTGGTATTTTCAGGGGCCCTGTGTGTCCGCCTCCATCTGGACTTCTCCCTGCCATGCCAGCTCCATTTCCGCTCGTGCCTCACGCCCTCCTGCTCAGACTGGAAACCTAGGGTCAGCTTTTCCTGCTCACTGTCCTCGCACCCCAATACCTGGACAGTGGCGGCGGCCTATGCATTTACCTCTATGGCGTCTTTACCTGCACCCTTTCCCGTTCTGTTCCCACCCCTCTGGGGGAGTGGCCGGTGGAGGCTTCTGCTGCCTTCACCCAGGTGACCACACCTGTAAGCAACTCAGAAGGGCTGGCGCTGGGGTCACTAAGCCAGAGGAATAAAGCCAGGAGGGAGCAGACAAGTCAAGGGGGTGAGGCAAAGGCTGGGGGGCGCGGGGAAAGGAGTGGTGAGGACAGAGTTGGGGCAGAAGCAGACAGCAGGCTGGTGGGTAAAGTGGAGAGGTCAGGCTTGGCCGAGGTGCGAGCGGGAGGCCCAGCCCCAAGTCTGGACGTGGGTGCAGGCCGTGGGCCCTTTTGCTCACAGCTCAGGGCGATGCCCTCCCTTACACGTCACCTGGCTCACTGCCTCTTGTCCAGCAGTTGCAACACCTCCCACTGACAGCCTTGAGGAACCATAGGCACCGTTTCACTAGTTAAACTTCAAAGAGCATTTTTGATGCTGTGACTCGTGATGAAAGTTTTAGTGATTCCCCACGGCCTACTGAGCAGAGCCCTAGCTCTTTCCTGTCACTCAAGGCCTGCTCAGCCTGGCCCCAGCCTCCTCTGCCCTCGGCCCTTGCTCTTGCTGCCCTCTAGTTGTTCTGAAATTCTGCAGATTATTGTCCCGTTTGTGTACTGGTAGTCACATTTGGCCCTACGTGGAGGTTGTTTCTCCTCTCTAGAGAGAAAGGGGGGAAGAAAAGAGCATTGATCTAGGAGCTTCGATGCAAACCAGCTTCTGTCTCCACCTGGTGTTTGCCAAATGGATCACCAAAGCTGCCAGCCAGACGCCTGGGCGGGCAAGACCTGGTGTCTTACTTATATCAGGCATCAGTTCAGGCACTGGATGTCAATCGCCGTGTTCCCTCTTCTTTGCAGCTCTGTGATTTCCTTGTGAAATTGACTCAGAGAGGTTAACAAACCACCTGATGTTGCCCCCCCATCTCCCCACCCCCGTGTGGGTTGGGGAGCAGGTTCAAACCCAGGAGTTTCTGAATCCCAGGCCAGGCTCTTGCTCCAGCACCGGGAACAGGGCCCCAGAGCCCTGATTGCGGCTCACAGAACTCTGAATCCTATATAATAAAAGGGTAATATGCAAATTGACCCTAACAGCAGAAGGACTGGGGATGACTGATCACTATGACACACAATGACCACCAGGGGGCAGATGCTCAATGCAGGAGCTGCCCCCTGGTGGTCAGTGCCCTTCCACAGGGGAGCTCTGCTCAGCCACAAGCCAGGCTGATGGCTGCCAGTACAGCGGTGGTGGTGGCAGGAGCCTCTCCCACCTCCTCAGCAGCACTAAGGATGTCCGACTACAGCTTAGGCCTGCTCCCCGAGGGCTCCTGGACTGCCAGAGGGATGTCTGACTGCCAGCTTAGGCCTGATCCCCCTGGGAACAGGCCTAAGCCAGCAGGTGGACATCCCCTGAGGGGTCCCAGGCTGTGAGAGGGCACAGGCCAGGCTGAGGGACTCCCCCGAGTGCACAAATTTTTGTGCACTGGGCCTCTAGTATTGATATAATAAACATATACTAAATTTAAATATGATTTAGTGTGAGATTAAATGGCAGTGTGGTGAGTGAAAGGTTCAAGTCGGTGGTGCATGCGCAGGCTAAATAGCCATCTTAGATGGTGAATAAATAAAAATTGAAAGTATTAAAGAAAAGGGATGGGGAATGGAACTAGGGCTACACAGCACAGAGCCAAAGGGTGTTGGGTCCACGTTGGCAGCAAAAACACACTTAGGGCAATGACACAAGGGCAGGCATAGAAGCAGCGGGAGAGCCCAGGCTGGGCTGCTTTGGCTCACTGGGAGGTCAGAGAAAAGGGGGCCTTGGAAACAGGTTCAGGTTTAGTCTGGGAGGAGCTGACTGCCCACTGCTCCCCTGGTTGCAAGTCTCATGGGGTTCCTGAGCAGTTGGGGGATCCGTGCCTGTGGGGGACGGGCACAGGCGTGCTCCTTGGAGGCTGCTGTGTCCTGGCATAGTCATCGCTTTCTTGCAGGTGGAGATGTTAGGGGAGGTCCAAGGGAGGGTCTTGTTGGAATTTCATCAGCTTCCCAGCTGTGCTGCTTCAGGGTCCTGGGGGGTCATTAATGAATGCAGCTGGTCTTGGGCAGCCACGGTGTCACTTGTCTTGTTTTGCTACTTTTCTCGGCCTGGGGCTGAAATATAATTGAGGTCTAGGTGTTATCTTAGGGAGGAAAAGGTCAGGGGTCTCACCTGCCTGATCAGCGATAAGCTAGGGGAGGGCAGGCTACCGTGGCGGTGAGGTCCTTGTTCTCCCAGTTCTGCCCCTTGCCAGGTATCCCGGACTTTCTGCCCTGGTAAGTTTCTGCCCCTGGCCCATCGTCCTTGCTCTGCTCAGGTCTGTCTAACAATGAGGTGGGATAAGTGAGGGGACTCGAGCCCGCCTGTCTGTGCTGGTGTTCCTGATAGCGTACTTCCCAGCTGTGTGAACCTTGGGCTGGTTACTTGCCCTTTCAGTGCCTCAGTTTCCTGATCTGTGAAATGGGGATAATAGTATTCCCATAGGGTTGTTGTGAGGATTAAATATGTTAATATATATAAAATGCTTGACATAGTGAGTAGGAAGGACAGTAAAAGAATTGATACTATAATCAGCGGTTCTTAACCTGTGGGTCTTGACCCCTTTGGGGGTCAAACGACCCTTACACAGGGGTCACCTAAGACCATCCTGCATATCAGATATTTTCATTACGATTCATAACAGTAGCAACATTACAGTTATGCAGTAGCAATGAAAATAATTTTATGGTTGGGTCACAACATGAGGCACTGTATTCAAAGGGCCAGAAGGTTGAGAACCACTGCCTTATGTCATTCTGGATTTGATTATAGACAAGTGGTAGTAGGCCCCAGAGTTTAAGAAAAATGTATAAAGGCAAAACCTTTAAAACTGACAACTTCTATCTACACTAATCTTCCCCTGTAAATTGGGGAAGCTGCCATTACCTGGTTTCAGCGGGAAGACATTGTCAGCCTCTTGTAACACCACCGCTGCCGCAGACGCAGGCCACATGGTTCCACGTACGGTTCGAAACACAGACTCATTGTACTCATTTCGTCCATTGGCACAGCCTCCCTTTATGTCCACCCACCTGTCACGCGAAGGGACGATGTGGGATGGAAGTCCCGACGCTGGCAAGGGGCCCCTGTCTCATCAAGGCAACCTGGATGCACAGACAAGACCAGCAACGATGCCAGCGAGGAAGGGCTCCACAGCCCTGCCAGATCCGCATTTACCGTACCCTTTCCTGCAGCGAGAGACGCAGGAAATGCCCTCAGAAACAGAGACGCCAATTAAAAAAAAAAAGTCAGTTCTTTTTTCATTATCATTATTTTTAAAATTGATTTTAGAGAGAGGAAGGGAAGGAGGGAGAGGAGAGGGAAGGAGAGAGAGAGAAATATCCATAGGCTGCCAGTCCCCCAACCCCTAACCCCCACCCCTCGCAGGTGCCCAGACCCAGGATCACACGCGGACCCTTGAAGTAGGGAGGATTTCCAACACCTGAGCCACAGGGGTGGGTCCAGAGATGCCAATTTTAATAAAACTCTGGAAAAGCAGTTAGGAAGGCGTCGAGAGAGCAAGGATGAGAGGATACCCTGCAGGGCTGGCATCTCCAGAGAACTCTTACCACCCGTGCGAGGGCAGAGAGCGGGCAGGGGGGACAGCGTCCCCTCCCACCCCCCGTACCCCCACCAGCTGCTGCAGCTGTGGTAGCTGCACAACTCGGTGACATTATGAAAATAACTCCCTCACAGCCGGCGTTCAGAGAGACGCATGGAGTCAGGGCCTGAGGAGAGCTAGTGCCAGGCGTGTGTTTATTCCTCACCAGTGGGACGTGGAGCCGGTACCCGCCTCTGCCACAGGCGATCGGGAAAACTGATGTCGAGGGAAGGGGCGGGCGGAACCCACGGGCTGTGGAGAGGGAAGGGCTGTGCGCTTGGTGGTTTCTGAGCCTCATTCTCCATCGATGAAGACGGTGATCGCCACCGTGGAAAACCGCGAGCAGGACTGTGACAGGCGTAGCAAGTGCGGGCACCCAGCGGGCACCACGGAGGGCAGCTTCCCTCCCGTCCTGCGTCCTGCGGGTCAGGATCTCCCATCGCTGCTGCGAATTAGAATTATGTCACCACAGTCCACAGCCCTGACATCAGATCTTTGGGGGTGGGGCCAGCATCTTGCAAAGCTCCCTGACAGTTCCATGGCGGAGCCTGAGCTTTGAACCACTGCTCTTCCCCGCTTGACCCTGTCTCAAACGGACCTCTCCTCTCTCTCTCCAGTTTTTTTTTTTTTATTATAATGTCAAACATTCACATAAATAGACAGAAAAATTTGATGAACCCTCATGTACCCATCATCCAGCCTCAACAACCATCAGCTTGAGGCCAGTCCAGCCCCAGCCACACACCCCTTCTACTCTCTGCCTCCCAGGGTCCCCTTAAAGCAAAACCAGCTCTCAGACTGACCAGCGTGGCTCACTGGTTGAGCATCGACCTATGAACCAGGAGGTCATGGTTCAGTTCCTACTCAGGGCACAGGCCCGGGGGTTGTTAACATTAAATTATCTTAATGTTATCAATTTATATATATATATTTTAAAAAACCAGCTCTTATACATTAACCTCTTAGCATGTATTTTCTAAAATATAATGACTTTTCTTTTTTTAAAATCTGTTTTTATTGATTTCAGAGAGGGAGGGAGCAATAGAAACATCAGTGATGAGAGAGAACCATTGATTGGCTGCTTCTTGCATGCCCTCTACTGGGGATCAAGCCCAGAAACCCGACATGTGCCCTGAGGGAACAGTGACCTCCTGGTCCATCGGTTGATGTTTAACCACTGAGCCACACCAGCTGGGCTTTAAATATATATGTATGTGTGTGTGTTTATTGATTTTAGAGAGAGAGGAAGGGCAGGGAATAGAGAGAAATATCGATTGGATGCCTCCTGCATGCCCCCCTTTGGGGATCAAGCCCACAACCTGGGCATGTGCCCTGACCGAGAATCGATCTGGTGACCTCTTGGTACATGGCTCAATGCTCAACCACTGAGCCACACCAGCCAGGCATGACTTCTTTTTATTACAATCACAATGCAATGATCACAACTACATTTTTAAAATTCTCTTAACGTTATCAAATAGCCAGACAGTGTTCAGATTTTCAACTGCTTCATAAATGTCCTAATTCAGTTTCAATTTGTACGTTTGGATTAGGTTACAAATAAGATCAATACACTGTGATTGGCTAGTATGTGTTTTAAGATTATTTCATCTTTTCTCTCCTTGCAATGGATTTGCTAACGAGATCGGCTTACCCTCTGGCAGGGTTTCCTCTGGCCTGAATCTTGCTGGTTGCAACCCTGTGGGAATCTTTCCTTTGCTCCTCTGTCCATTCGCGGCATCTAGAAACCTGATCTGTTTTGCCGGCGTGCTCCCCCTCAGGAGCTCCATGTTGGCGTTGGTGCTCAGCTCCTGGCTGCGCCGGTTCTCAGGGGTTGCAGAGTGGTTCCTCCTTCCCGCAGAGCACGGGTTCTTAATGGTTAAGCAGACAACTCAGTGATGTTTACAACTTCACCAAGTTGTACAGCCTTCGCCATAGAGCGTTCTGTCCCCCGGAAGCTCTCAGGTCGCTTAGAGTTCATTCCAGCCCCAGGCGAGCGCTGTTGGGAAGCCGGTCTCTCTGGATCTGCCTCCTCTGGCCACCGCATCTGAAGGGAGGCGAGCAGCGTGCGGTCTGTGTGCGTGTTAGTTGTTACCCTCATGTGCATCTGGGTCACAGGGGGAGCTTCTGAGACCGGGAGCCACCCCCAAAGACTCGGATGCAGGGGGGCTGCGGTGGACCTGCGCGGCCGAGGGTCTGGGAAGCCGCGGTGGAGGCCCTGCCTCCTCAGCCTCTGCTGCGGGAGGTCCACACCCCCTGCCTGCGCCTCCCCTCCATGCTCTTGACCACGACCACGTGGTTCCTGCCCAACCACACGGAACCAAAACTGCTCTGCGAAGGCCTGCCCGCCGCTGAGCCTGACCCGTCCAGCCTTCCTTCTTGCTGTTCACACCCTACTTCTCCCCGCCACCCTCCCCCTCTTGTTAATCCGCACCTGAGGATAGTTTTCCCATTGCTTTTCAGAGAGATTAGAAGGACAGAGAGAGAGAAAGAGAAGAGAGAGAGAGAGAGGAGACCCAGCGACTGGCTGCCTTCTGCACGCACCCTCCCTGAGGGTGTGGGCTGACACTAACCGCTGAGACTGTGGCCAGGGCCACATCCTACTTCTTGAAATCCAGACACCCCCTCCCTCCCGGGGCCTCCTCTTCTCCCCTGACCAGGTGCTCTGACCCCCGCCCACCATGCTCAGTCGCCGACCATGTACACTGGCGGCTCCAAAGTTTCCATTCCTCATCCCTGTATCTCTTCTGAGCTCCAGAACTGCTCTCCTCCCCTCCATCGGGACGGCCATCCACACTTCCCGCTGGCGTCGCGACCCTGGCATCTGCAAAAGTCACTCTTGGGCCTCCCTCCCTGCACCCCCCCATCGCTGCTGCTTATAAACCGCGTTACCTGGGGTCACCAGGGCCATCAGGGCGGCTCAGGCTGGTTTCTGTACTTGCAGAGGGACACTGTCCTGTGGTGAGGCCCTGGCCACACACAGGCAGAGCCGGCTGCTGCCTTCTGCAGTCCATCCTCCCCGCCACCCTGCTCCTCCCTGAACAGCTCTGGGTGCGTTTTCAGTGGCTCTTCCTGTACATCCGGCCTCAGGAACAACCTTTGCCCCTACCTGCTAGTCCTGCGGTTACCGCCAGAGTCTGGCCTTGCTGCACCTCCTTTTGTCCCCAACCCGTCTCCGGTTGATGGCCGGAGTGACCCTTCTAGAAGAAGTCACAATCGTGTCGTTCCCTTGCGTACAGTTCTGTTCTGGCTCCTGCGACCTAGCCAGACTCCGGCTGGTTTAGTCCTTTCTCTCTCTCTGGCCTCAACCCCCACCATGTCTCCTGTGAGCCCTACTCAGTGTCCTTCCGTCTCTACTTTCTCACTCCTGAGCCTTGAGCACCTGCTCTTCAGCCTGACCCACCTCGCCTTCTTCCTCACCCCCGACCCCTCTGCTTGGCAAGCATTGCTCACCCTTCCAGGCCGCCAGAGCCACCGCCCGCCCGTCCCAGGGCACAACCATTCCTGCCTCCCGCTCCCACCACCCTCAGCAAACGCTCCCGTCGTTCCTTCAGCAAACACGTCTGCTGTGTGCCAGACAGCGCTCCTGAGCACTTGGCTCTATGAGGGGGTTATCAGCATTGTCACCCTCGCAGGTGCGGAGCCCAAGGCCCCAGGAGGGGGGCTCACTTGGCCCCGATCACTTAGGAGGCAGAGCCCAGCTTGAAGCCCAAGCCGTGAGGCTCTGGATTCATTCTATGTGTGGCCTCCCTGTGGATGCGTGTCATTGACACTTAGGATTCAGCTAAGCGATAGGAAACTTGCAATGTTTAACCAAAGCCGCTCATTCATCTGGCTCACTGTGCCAGGCACTTGGGACACAGCCAGAAACTCTGGAAAGACACACCTTTGCCCCCAGAGAGGAAGCAAGGTTAGAGTGTGGTGGCAGGGAAGGGGCAAGGAGTGGAGTGAGCATGTGGCCTGATTCTGGGGCCTATGAGAGCCCTGACAGACAAGTGAGGGGAGCTGGAGGGAGAGGGTAAAAGAAGGGGCTTCCAGGCAGAGGCACACCTGGAATAGCATAGGCTAAGGCCTGAAAGCTAAGAGGAACAGCTGCCCACTCTGTCACCTCCAATTTAGTACCCGGCACTGACGGGCTGCTCAGTAAAGATTTGTCAAAAGAACACATTAAGAATGCAAAGAAGTCCAGAGAGTTCAAGCCAATACAGTGAATGTGGGGAGTTTTTTAAAAATATGTGTTTTTATTGATTTTAGAAAGAGAGGAGGGGAGAGCCAGAGAGAGAGAAACAGTTCGGCTGCCTCCATGTGCCCTGACCAAGAACAGAACCTGCGACCTCTTGGTGCACAGGACAATGGTCAACCAACAGCACAACGGCAGGGTGGGTTTTTGTTGTTAATCCTCACCTGAGGATATTTTTCCCATTGATTTTTACAGAGTGGGGGGGGAGGGGGGAGGAGAGAGTGAGAGAGAGAGAAACATCCATGTGAGAGACACATCGATTGGTCGCCTCCCCACATGTGCCCCACCCAGGGCCGGGGATCAAACCTGCAACGCAGGTACGTGCCCTTGACCAGTAATTGAACCATCGACCCTTCAGTGCATGGACCAACGCTCCAACCACTGAGCAACCCTGGCCAAGGTGGAAGTGGGGTTTTAAACAGACGAGTGATCCACTCAGATTTACTTGTTTATTGTTTTACTTTAAAGTCAGGTTCAATGAGCTATAACTATGGACAGTAACGTTTACCCTTTTCTCTGTGAAGTTTTTGTGGCTAACGAAGGCATCAGTTGTGTAGCCACTATCGCAGACAAGATCTAGAATAGTTCAATCACACCCCAAAACTTGTGGGTGCTGCCCCTTCCTGGCCAGCCTCTCCCCCACCCCGAGGCAAACATCCGTCTCCTCTCTGTGGTTATGGGTTTGCTGTTTCCAGAATGTCATCTGGGTGAGTCAGGGAGAATGCAGCCCTTCGAACTGGCCTCTTACCTTAGAACCACACACTTGACGTGTGTCCCTGTTGCCTGCCTCGGGGGCTGGTTCCCTTCTCGCTGCTGAGCAGAGATCCACCATAGAGATGAATCAGTTTGTACAGATGCATCCCTTTGTTCATCTGACACGTGCGTGGAAAGATTCAGATCTGCTTTAAAAAGCAAATGTCTCTGCACCGAGTCTGCCTGGAATGGGGGCCCTGCCTCCCCGCCTGGCTGCGCCGATGCCAACAGGGGAGATGGGGACTGTGTCTTTGTCCCTTGTGCTCGCTTTGTTCCCAGCACCCAGCCAGGGCACAGCGGGCTCTGAGTGAGGAGTGGGAGCCACTTGGCACAGCTGTAGGAGAGAATGTGGGGAAGGAGGCTTGGGTTCAATGGCAGGGGTGAGGGGTGAAGAGCAGGCACTTGGCTTTGGGGAAGAAGGGCCCATTTGTGAGAGCAGAGTGGGCCAGAGTGGGTGGCATTACTTCAACTTGGAGCCAAAGTGCCGTAGTAAAACCCAACCCAACCCAAGTCCCTCCCAGTTGTCTTCCCCTCTCCGGAGGCTTCTATGAGGCTGCAGATCTCCTCTTGGCCGACAGGGGGCGGTGATGCCCCATGCCTGAGCCTCCTCTGCTGTCATCCATTCACTCCACAGGTGGGAGGGCACATTCTCCAGACACTCACAGCAGGAAGGGCCTCAGAGACCAGCCTCCGTGTCCATAACTATTATTTTACAGGCAAAGGGCTCAGCCGCACTCCTGAAGCTGTGTCCCACAGAGAGGCGGCTCAAACCCCAGTTCCCTGTGGTCAGCCTTCTGTACAGCTCCCATCTCTAGACAAATGACAGCTTATTGAAACATCAGGTGGGGGGGTCTCCAAGCTAGAGGGCCAAGTCAGAGGGTCGGCCGCCATGACCGCCACGCCTGGCTGGTCTGACTCTGCTGCCACTGTGTGTGGACCTCAGCCTGCTTGCCTTCCTCTCTGCTTTGTCTCCACCTAGAAAGAGCTGAACTTCCAGCTTTAACACACGGTGCCATGGAGAAGCCTGGCTGAGAGGCACGCAGCTCATCCTTCCCTGGGGCTCCCAGGTGGCGTGGGGGGCGCAGGTGAC
>PVJC01019302.1:0-23920 GCA_004026665.1 Murina feae
GGTGTCTACCCTATGCCGCCATCTTGTTTCTCTCCAGATTAGCAACTTTGAATAGACTTTCAACAGAATTTTGATTGAATTAAAAAAAAGACATATACTAAAATATCAACAAGTGAATGGACAGGATAATTTTTATTTTACTTTTTCTGTTATGATGTTTTTGAACTTTTTATAATATGCATATGCTACTTCATATACCAAAAAATAAATGATTTTGTTATTCCTTGCATTCATAGGATTAATATAGGATTTAGAATTGCTGTGTTTGAAACCTGATCTTCTTCTTAAGAAGCAAGTTGGGGAATTCATTATTTCTTTTAACCAAATGTTTATCTTAAGTAGTAACTATTTTATCCTAAGGAATATTTCAACACCCAAAGTAAGTTAAGAAGAGGAGATAATAACAGAACATGTAGTTTCATAACCTAAAAATTTAATAGATAATTTGTTACACCAGCAGCAAGAAACTAAACAGCTGCTTTCACATTGGTGAAACTATCACTCCTGGTCGCCACTTCCTTTACAATCTCTAAGCTCCGTCACCGGGTATTATTTTCTGCCCACCTTTTCCCCTCTTTTCTTGATAGTCAGAAGTAGAGTTCTGCCTTCTTTCTTTATGTGTTCTCATTTTCCTTAATTGCACCACTAGGTTGTGTTTTTAGTGTTGGCTTTTTTTCAGGGTAGTAAATATTATATTCATGGGAAAACATACTGGCCGGGAAGGGTGATAAACTTTTCAGAATTTATAAAAAGTCTGAAAATAAATATTTAATATTTGTAAAAATGATTAAGCTTCTATTTTGGCTGTGGGGAGAACTCTAAATTTACTCTGTTGACTTACCAGGGATATAAGAACTGTAGAAAAATGATCTCTATTTATTGAATGCAGTTTGTTGAGCACCTGTTATGTTCTAGGCACTAAGAACAAAAGAGTCTAAATCTAAGCTCCTCTTGACTTCAGAAGGAGATGGGAATCATAAATGGAGCACCAGGAATCTGTTTCCTTCAGACTTATCACTGCAGAGGGGTCCTTTTTGTCTTATGCTAATTTTTTTAAATTAAGTGGATCTCTGTGTACTGGTTGTGCAGTGTCTACAGACTGCAAACAAAATTATACAGGTTTTTCCAGATCTGACTTTTTAATTGAAATACTTCAATTCTCTATTTTACTAAGGAGAGAAATCAACTCTTGAGACATTTATGACCAGAGAAAAATGTTTAATGTGTTTTGAGTTGACATTAAAAACTTATGCATGTATTAATTATACTTTTATTCTATATTGTATCATTTTATTCTCCTATGGACTATATTTTTAAATATTTAATTGCATGTCACAATAATTGTGTCCCTCTTTATGGTTATTTTAACATTGGCACTCCCGGAGGGTAGTAGTTGTCATGCACCTTAGCATTCCAGTGAAGGTGATGTTGTCTGAACTTGGCTTGCTCAAGATAAGACAGAACACGCCCCAGGTCTAGTGGCAGCCAACCATGGTTAATTAATTGTATACAGTCATGAGGCCAACGAGGATCCTGTGTGGATTTATTTTTATTAACTTGTGCAGTTAAGTGTGGGTGTAGGCTTTTTGAAATACTCATAATCTTAAAAGCATCCACAATGTTTGGGTATTTTAAATTGGTTATTCTTTTAAATTAAAGAAGCTATTAGCAGGAGCTCTTTCGTAGTTTACACAATATTAGCAGCTAATATTAATAGTTCAAATGTTTTGTGAGAAGTTATAAGCATTTTCGTGTTCAACACTTTGTTTAAGCTTTAGACTACCTCTGAGGCAGATATTATTGTATCAGTTTTCCAGGAGAAAGAACATAAATCCATTTAGGTTAAATGACTTGCCTAAGGTCACATAGCTAATAAGAAATAGACTGGGGTTCAAATCTATGTGTCCTCACTTCAAGCCCTTCTCTTTCAGCCACACCAAGCTAGGGTGGCTCCTTTGCCTTTGAAGTTAGAAATATTACTCAGTATTGCTGGGTTGACTTGACCTAGTCTTAACTGTCCCTGAAGGCACTTTAATTGTGAATATTAACATATTTTATTTAGGTTCTATGAAGGACCACTCACAAGGTTTATACAAGTGTATAAGCTGTTTCTAAGCTGCCCTTTTGATTGAGCTGTTTACCCTGCAGCTTTTTAAGTTTTTTTTTAAACTGGTTTTTAAGACCAGTTAAGACTATCTTTCATCCTACGACTCAAAAAAAACAATTACATAGAGAGGTCAATAATTTAAAAAGCATGGAGATTATTGATTGAGGTAGTAAAGGCAGTACTGAAACTGAATAAAATTAGTTACTAAATGAAGACATATAGATTGTAGATACGTGGATCAACAACTGCTAAAATGTGAAATCATTGTTAGTTATATATACTCATAATCAAGTGACCACTAAAGGGAATTCCTGGCATTAACTTCCTACTATTGAGATTAAAACACATGTTAACAGGTAGAATTTAAGAGAGGCAAAGGGAAATGAAAATTGGGATAGAATAATTAAAGAAATGGCTTGAGAAATCATCCTGATGTTGGCATAAAAATACTTAGAGAACAGAGCTTGCCCTGACCGGTTTGGCTCAGTGGATAGAGTGTCAGCCTGTGGACTGAAAGGTCCCAGGTTCGATTCCGGTCAAGGATATGTACCATAGTTGCGGGCACATCCCCAGTAGGAGGTGTGCAGGAGGCAGCTGATCGATGTTTCTCTCTTATTGATGTTTCTACCTCTCTATCCCTCTCTTTTCCTCTCTGTAAAAAATCAATAAAATATATTTAAAAAAAAAAAAAGAGAACAGAGCTTGTTTTTACCTTAATCATGAGTATTGTTGTAGGTCCTTGAATTTTTGTGACCCAGAATAGCAACAGATTAATTCTAAAACAGTTAAAGTAATTAAATTCCCTTCATCTTTCTTTAGGTTCTAAAACCAATTCTGAAAGAGGAATTAACTTTTATTTTACTTATGTATTTCTTTATTTTACTCTATATGGAATATTTTAAAAATAAAATCTTCATGATTTTCTTTTTCTCTAGGCTTGATCCTCCACTACCAGAGACTTTGAAAAAAGAGCTCAGCTCAACTGACAACATGTCCTTAGAGACTCTGAAAAACAGTAGTTCCGGAGACCTCTTTGATGAGATTTAAGAGTGCTTTGATGTTCACTAGACTGTGTTTTCTATTCATTTCTTTAAACCGAAAAAAGTGAAATTTCAACTCAGCAGCAGCTATTACTTCATCTTACAATTTAATTACATACACACTGAGCTGAAACCATTGTGCAAAATGGATTACACATGTATATGAAGATATCATTTGATGACAGTGGTATATTACCCTAAACTATTCGTTCAGCATGCCTATAATTATATAAAATCTCACTTTTTGTTGCAAAGGACACATTTATCTTATTCAGTTCACACGTATTACATGCTGGAGCTGTCTAACATCCTGTCTAGGAAGATTTTGGAAATATGACAAATAAAATGTCTACAGGTTTGTGTGTTTTTTTAGCTACTGTATTCAGAACAATTATGTCTGAGCGTTTTCTTTCTGAAATGATGTATAAAACCTATTTTTAGTTTGTACACAACAACCTTAAAATCTGATGATACAATTTCTGATGCATTCAAGATTTCATATTCTTAATAAAATATGTTACTTAGCTTAACTTTTTTCTTTACTATACTAACAGGTCTTCATAAAGTGATTACTGATACAAATGTACCCCTTTTTACTTTTTTTAAAAGCATGGAGATTATTTATTTATTTTTCGTTGGCTTTCACTGAGGCAATAATTTATTTTTATTGCATAAAGTATTACAAAGATTAGTACATAGATCTCTTTTTTTTTCCCCCCCTTGCCCTTCCCCTGGCCTCCCCTATCCTACAGTGTTTTGTGTCCATTGGTTATGCTTGTATGCATGCATAAAAGTCCTTTGGTTGATCTCTTACCTACCCCCCCCCTTTGCTGTAATTTGACAGTCTGTTTGATGCTGCTCTGCCTCTGTATCTATTTTTGTTCACCAGTTTATAATGGTTTTTATTATCCATAGATGAGTGAGGACATGTGATGTTTTTCTTTCATTGACTGGCTTATTTCACTTAGCATTATGCTCTCCAGTTCCATCCAAAAGCATGGAGATTATTGATAAAGTATTTGTTTTACATGTATGGGACCTTCTTTGGTGACAAGGATCTTGTATTCACATTTCATATTCACCTTAATGACATTGGCAACAACTTTTAAAAATATTCACTTCCTACTTTCTAATCTCTCATTTCATCTTCCTCTCTCCAGTTGGATTTCCATTCTTTCCATGCTACTTCAAGTTAAGAGTGACCTCCATGTTGATAAATCTAAAAATTGGTCCATTCTCACATTACTAATCCTTTAGCAACATTTGATAGTCAAATGCTTCTCCTCAGTAAACATTCTCTTCATTTGAATTTTGCAATAATATATGTTGTTTGCGTTCCTTTTTCTTCCTGGCCACTCCTTTTTTGCGGGGTGGCGGCGGGGGCGCTTCTTGGCTGAGTTCTTTTTGCCTAAAAATCTTTAGCCTTCTTGTTTTATTACTTACATTATCTCCCTAGGTTATCTGTGGTTTTAAATATCATTTATATGCTGATATTTCCAAAATTAGAGTATTAAACCATAGTCACATATATTTATACAGGATGAGGCAAAAGTGGGTTTAAGGTTGTTTGTATAGAAAATAATACAATAATGTGACTGCATGTCTGAAGGTTTTTATCAGCTTAAAATTTATAATTCTTGGCCCTGTCATCCGATAGTATGGCTCAGGCTACCTTGGGGAAATTCATGAAAGAAAAATCACATCTCTAGAAGAGATATCTCATGTAGCATTAAAAGGTCAAGAAACTGCCCTGACCGGTTTGGCTCAGTAGACTCAGGGGCCCCGGGTTCGATTCCAGTCAAGGGCATGTACCTTGGTTGCGAGCACATCTCTAGTGGGGAGTGTGCAGGAGGCAGCTGATCCATGTTTCTCTCTCATCAATGTTTCTAACTCTCTATCCCTCTCCCTTCCTCTCTGTAAAAAATCAAAAAAATATACTTTTTTAAAAAAAGGGGTCAAGAAACTACTTTAGAAAAGTTTTTCTTTTTTTAATGGTCTATCACTCAAACTTATACTCCATCATATCTGGCCAGTGTGGCTCAGTGATTGAGCATCAACCTCTGACCTAGGAGGTCATTGTTCAATTCCCGATCGGGGCCTGGGCCCAGGTTGTGGGCTCAATCCCCAATTGAGGGTTTGCAGGAGGCAGCCAGTCAATGATTCTCTCTCATCATTGATGTTTCTATCCATCTTTCCCTTTCCCTTCCTCTCTCTGAACTCAATAAAAAACATTTTAAAATAAAATACTTGACCCTGTGTTTTGGAGCTGAGCAGCTCTTTGTTGATTCAGTTTGACTCAACAAATGTTTATAAAGATCAAGTAGACACAAAACACAGAACTGGGCCATGCAAAGAATTTAATGATAAATCCATCCATTCACTAAATATTTATTAAGCATTTCTTGCAGCCTCTGTTCTAGGCACTAGATGTGGCATGAATAATATGAGCGTTCTGTTGTCATGGAGCTTATGTTCTAGTAAGTGAAATTTGGGGCCTGCTCACAAAGAGTGGAGTGTTGGGAATGGGCTTAGGCCCAAAATCACTGTGTAATGAGCTGTAATATCAATAAGTGGTAGGATAAGTGCATAAAGGGAATAATAAGTGTAAAGTTATGAGTGAGTACCTACAGAAAATAAAAGTTCCAATTAAAAGGTTGAGAGAACATGGAGTAAGTTGAGGAGAGTATTGGCCAGGGTTGTTTAGGAGTGTGATATTAACTTATAAATAAGGACATGACAGGGAAGTCATGGACTGCCAGAAAACTTCAGGTCATTAGGCCCTTCCTAGACAGCTGGGAATGGACAGTAAGTCTAGTCAAGGGCCCCTTGGTAGATACTGCCCAGAAGAGCAGCCCACCCTCATCCTGTTGTGCCTTATTCTTTTCACTCAGCACTATTTGTAGAATTCATTTTTAATAAAATGAAGCTAACATCTAAGTTCATGTAAGGCCTCATGAATTTACCTATAAATCAGGAAATTAAAAAATGGGTAGTTACTTTTTGTTAAGAGTGATAGAACCACAAAAGAACTATTCATGCATCCATTTGTAGCTACAGCCTGATTTTAAAATTTTCACTGCTGGTCTGTCAGCTTCTAATATTTGCAAGTAGTTTAGTGGTAACCTGAAAGGATTTACTCTGTATTTCAATAACTGGAAAAGGATACCTTGAAAATTACATGGCAACAAGCATTTTGTGTTTGCTTCATAACTGACCACCCACCATCTCCTATTCTGACTCCCAACTCTCTGACCAACTCAAATTAAAACACTCTCCAGCCTACATTCTACTCATTTTTCCCTTTCAAATGTCCACATATCCTCTCTTTTACCGACCTTTGTCCTCACTTTCTGATTTTTCTCCCCTCTATTTGAATAATATTTTTTTCAACATGAATTGTATTGTTTATGTTGGTTTTTCTTCCCTCACCCTAAGCTTTTATCTCGCAGTGCCAGAGAGCTGTACTTTCGGAGTGAGGGTCTCTGTCCCTATAGGCTCTTGGTTCTCTAGGAAAGGAGAGGGATCAGAGCTCTGCGCCCATTTTGATAGCAGCTTTCCTATTAGGTGCAGGAGCAATTTTGGTGGCCACTGTTCCAGTAAATAACATAGGCTGGTCCTGAACCACTCACTTTTGATTTAGAAACAGTCTCCAACTTAATTACTATCTGAAAAACAACACAGCCAGTCCAATAAATTATATGTAGATTAGACAATATTTATAGAACTTGTTCACACAAGACACTCCTAGGAATTGGTCTTGCTCTGCATTTCTCCAGCAGCCGAGCCTAAGCCAAGGGTTTGCATGCAGTCAACTTATTTGGGAGTGTGATGCAGGCAGTGGGCATTCTGGACAGAAACCATAAAAAAGGGAAGGAGAAAAGCCAGTGTAGGTAGGCCTTCTCAAGGCAGCCAGCCCTGTGGATGGTGCATGCTCCACCCCACCAGGATCTTCTGAAAAGATATCTTGGAACCATACACCCAAGAGCAAAAGAGACAAGCATTTGTCCATTCTACCAGTGGGACTGATGGGTGATTCTGAGTGGGTACATGGGCACCCATTTCCTGCAGAACGCTGCTCATAGGCACCTTTGGAGGAATTACTGTCGCTCTTCTCACTAATGCACTGTCCTTGTACCTCTTTCTGGAGGCTGTAGGTGCAACTGTTGTGTTGGAAGGAGAATGAACATTTCTTCCCTAATGCTTCAGCACTTTGTGCAGAGGTACCAGCTCTGGTGCCCAACCTTGGGAAGACAGGGAGAGAGTGCAGGTCACTACACTGGAGCCACTCAATAGGTGTTAATAATGTAAAGCATCATGAAAGGGGCTTATGTCCTGAACGGATGTATTTGTGGACTAACCTTTATTCCTTGGGATTTTGATCCTAGAACAGTGATATATTATTGCCCCCCGCCCCCCAATAAAGTGGCAGAAATATCACTTTTTAAAAATCAAATTATATTTTTCTCATATTTCAACAGAAAACTTCAGACAATATTTATTACAGTCTTTGTAGTAGACACATTATCTGCCACAATTTATGCATGGATTTCAGTGAGCAAGTGCATGAGTAGGCGTTTTTTCCAACTCACTGATGATCTTTGTAGTAACTGAACTTTATAAGAATATTTAAAAATCTTCATGAGTCAATACCCATACACTTGAAAATAATTGGTTTCTCCATCACTCCTCTTCATCTCCTTATGAGAGAGGCATGTCCACCAGGCCTTCTGTGGACCTGGCTAAATCCTAACAGAATCACTGACAGTGTCTCAAATATTAAAGCCAATTACCAGTGTCCCTGGGGCTCTGATGGAGGAGCCAGCATCCCTCCTCACAATCACCCACCAGCCTTGCTAATAGAGTAACCCAGCAGCCTCTCACTATAAAGAAATGTAAGCTTTATATTTTATTCCATTTAATTAAAGAACAGCTGAAAATCCTGTCTTGCATTTTCAACACATGGTTCCAATTAGTGCAGCAGAACAGGACCCCGAACTTGATAAAAGCACTGACGTGTACCTTTGGTGGCTGTACAATGTACTCTTTCATTTTACAAGGTGGCAGAAGTGCAGTTTTAAATATCTTTTTTAAATGTTAACAAAAACCCAGGGGTGAAAGCTTAGAAAAAGGTGAAGAGAGGCTAGCACAGTTTTTTTCAAATTGCCGGCCCGCAGTCTTTTAGAACCCTTTATGCAGAAAGAGCCTTATTTGGTAAAATCTGCACTGGATATTCACAAATTTGTGTGCAAGAAGCATTATGGTTCATGAGACTTGCGCTCAGTGGCCGTTAGATGGGAGGTCCCTCACCTCAGGAAATACCACTTGTTTATAAATGTGCTTCCTGCGACCAACCTGCTCAAAAGGCAGTGGGATTCCCAGTCAGATAAAGAGTCTGAGGAAGCAGAGAAAAGGAAACCCTGGTGCATCGTTGGTTGGAAGGTAAATTTCTTCAGACATGTCGTAAAATGGTGGAGGTTCTTCAAAACATTACACATAGGACTACCATGTGATCCAGCGATCCTGCATCTGGGTATATATCCAAAGGACAAGAAATCACTATCTTGAAAAGATATTTGCATCCACATGTGCACAGTAACTTTAAAGATCTGAAGCAAAGACCTGAACCTTCACCCTCTGTGACTATTGGGTTCTTCTCCCTCCATGTCCATCCTAGTCATTGTCATTTCAGCCCCTCATCTGGCTCAGACCTTAGGTCTCTGCTCCTTCTGTAGATCACTGCTCACTTCATTATCTCTCTAGAAGGGGTTTCCTTAAGCTTCTGCTGCCCCATTATGCTGCTTCATCCCAAAAGGAGGCAACAAGCCTTCTTTGATTTCCCATAACACAGCAGAGACCAGACTGTTACTTAAAATACATTTCATCAAGCTCTATGGTGACCTCCATCTTGCTAAATCTGAGGGTCATTCCACAGTCTTCTTATTCACACTGCAACCCTGATTGCATGGAAACCCGAAAGATGAGGCGTAATGAGAGGGAAATGGGCCACACTGACAGCAGGTAGACCTACAAGGAGTCACCCGTGTCATGTGGCCATGTTGTCAGAACCAGCTTATCAACACACACCTCCCGGCACACACGTAAGCATAGCCCTCAATGCCAAGCATCATGAGGCTCCAAGGGAAAAAGAAAATGAGCTTCTCATCTGAAAGCCAGCTTCCTGGGCCATGGTTACTATCCCAGGATCTGCTTCTTCCCAGAGCCATTGTACTCATTCTCCAAGGGAAGCCCCACCCCTGCCTCAGTGTGAGCCTTAACTGTACTTCAGCAGGCAAATGTTCAATACCATGTATCAGGCTGTTGAATTACTTACTACACCAAATATGGGGCATCTGCTTTCAGTATAAGTAGTTCCAAGCCCAGTCAAGACTTAGAAATTACCAGGTTCAGACATACCCAACTTTCCTTCAGTCTTCAGATTCTCTAATGCTAAGATCTTGGCATATGAGAAAAGAACACATAAACACAAAACACTTATGTACACACACCCCAGAGGCTCATATGCTCTGAGAGGGTCTCCCTAGCATATATAACAATAATACGCTAATGTAAGGCAGCATAAATACATATAAAGAAAAAGGAAAGTTTCCTGCCTTGCACTGTGTGTCTGCAGAGAAAGAACTCTGTCTAAATGGAAGACCCATGCACTGGATTTGAAAGGTCTGAATCAAGGTTATTATTTCTGCCCCCCAAATAGAGAATAGTTTCCTTATTTTTCAGAACTGGAAGGCATATTGGGTTGGTTTTCCAGAATAAAAAAAGCTGTCAGCTCTAGGTCTGGCTCCTTGGAATACAAAAAACTACTTTGTAGCCTCAAAATGGAAGATTCCTCAGCTTCTGCCTTTAGTGTCCAAAAGTTTGCAGTACAGTTCATGCAGGAAGCTGTATTGTATCCGATTTGCTGAGTGTGGATTATGCATATTACTCCTCTATAATCTGGGGTTCCTTTATCTATTAGATAATAGCAATGCTTCAAATCCAAAAGGTTTTGTACCGTATTAATATAATAAACTCTCAAGTATTGTTTATGAATTGTGACATGGTAGCTGTCTCTAGAATGAAGACTAATGTATTTCTAACTGTAGAGCTGTCTTTAGCAAAAAGTGTAGAGACTCACTATGAGTTTCCCAGAGTGGCCTATAAGAAATTAAATCTGATTAACTGCCCTTGAAATACACTCTATAATGAGTCCGAACTTTCTCATTTAAAAAAAAAAAAAAAAAAAGTCTGCTATATGGGACTAGTCCATTATGGGGGGAAAATTATTTGTCTTCATCTGCCCCACTTTATCTCTTCAGTGGGGCTCTACTATTGTAATTGTTTCTAGCCTTACTACCAGCAAAATATACCTGTCCATGGTTCTTGTTTTGGGACATTTTTTAATAACAAGGTAGCTAATACATTGAGGCCAAGACACATGCGAGTTAACTTGCACTGTTACCCTTTATCTTATCATGTGATCAGTTAACAGGCTTTCATTGATCTAGTCCCAGAGTTACTGACATAAGATTGTACGCTTCATAGCCGACCAGTGGAATTGTTCTTTTTTTTCTTTTTAAAGTATTTCTTATTGATTTCAGAGAGGAAGGAAGAGGACGAGGGAGAGATAGAAACATCAATGATGAGAGAGAATCATTGATTGGCTGCCTCCTACACACCCCCAACTGGGGATCGAGCCCACAACCGGACATGTGTCCTTGTCTGGAATCGAACCTGGGATCATTCAGTCCACAGGCTGACGCTCCACTCACTGAGCCAAACCAGCTAGGACAGGAATTGTCCTTTTAGGCAATTGTCTGTGGCACCAGAGTGTGCAGTGCAGCAGTTCTGTGTTCCATGGTTAGATCTCCAGCTGGCTCACATGCTGCACAGAGACAACACAACCAATGCAGGAACTTCACTGGTTTTAAAATGTGGCTGTGAACCTTTAGTTCCATGAGCTCTACACTGAAACTTACTTATATAAAACAACACGAGAAGAGTTGCTATTATTGGGGTAGGATCCTGGAGTTCTGCCTCCTCATCCTTTGGGAACAAAATTTGCAAGCCATCCATCTAGTGATTAAGAAACAGATTGAAGAGTCAAAGAGTTGCGTTCAACCTCCAGTTCTGGGTGACCTTTGGGAAATTCTTTCTCTCCCTGAACTTGAGTTTTGTAATTTCTAAAATGCAGCCAATAATCCCACATCACAGGTGGCTCCGAGGATTAAATGAGATCATCTGAAACAAGGTTTAACATGGTGCCTGGTGCACAAGAAGAGCTGCATTATGGGTGTGGGATTATTAGTGCTAATCTACTGCCACTTCCAGTTTAGCCAACGCTGTCACACAGGAAAGGATGGGTGCAGTAGGATGAAGAAGGCATGGTGACTAACTACACACTCCCATGAGGCAGCACTACAATTGCATTTTTTGTAAACTGAGTTAAATCACTCCCTGGTGTGGCTAGCAATGACTAACACAGCAGAAGGGAGTTGGCCACCCTCATGCAAGGCTCTGCTGAGAACTTGACCTTGTCTGCTTACAGAAGTTCAGGTCACTGATGACCTCCAATCCTGTAGCTCCTGCCATAGTTCTTAGAGTAAGTTTACTCATTTATAGAAAAAATTTCAACTCTAAAGATATATTCAATATAGTTTTCTAGGAACTCCTGACAGAATGTCCACAGTGAAATATACTTCATTAATAGTGTATTAGCCTTTGATGAGGCAGGTTGTATTATTATATAAAGAAATAGTTTGGAGAGAGATATAGGACTTGATGATGATAATGGGAAAATAAACTGGAAAACTCATGTTGAAAACAAACAAAAAAATGGCCCCCTTAGACTACAATTTGAATTCTTTCATTTGCTGTCCAGCTAACGGCACAGAAGTAAAAGTATTTCCACTGGGCTTGTTAGAAAAATGCAGGCATTGCCCTGGCCAATGTGGCTCAGTTGCTTGGAGTGCCATCCCGTAGACTGGAAGGTCACAGGTTTGATTCCTGTTCAGGACACATGCTAGCTTTTGGGCTCAATCCCTGGTCAGGGCATGTGTGAGAAACGACTAATTGATCTCTCTCTCTCTCCCTCCCTCCCTCCCTCCAGTTCTCTCTCTAAAATCAATTTTAAAAAATAAAGAACTATATTGGCATTACGCAAATATCTAGTTACGTGAATGTCTTTTTAGAAATGACAGAAGAATAGTTCCTTATTTTTTATGATTTTCTATGATCTAGTTTGAATTGCAAACAGCAATGATTTTGCAAGAAATGAGGCCTCCACTGCAAATGGTATGCACCACTAAAAAACAAAAGAAAATGTACAACCTAACAAAGCTAAAATGAAAAGAACTACTATTTTCTTTGTTCTGATTTGCTGACCCCAAACCTAAGTACATTGCCAATATGTTGCCAGGATCCTGAGAAAGTACAAGTGCCCCCAGCTCAGGTTTTAGCTATTTCAGGCTACCTCCCTCCCCTAAACTCCTAAAGCCTGTGACCACGGAGCCCCCTTTAAGCATACTGCTGAGAATTTGGTGATGAAGTCGTGTGATCTTTCATACTAAGTGTCTAAGTCTTGTTGCGGATGCCCTGACAGTCCAATTCTCGAAGCCATGGATCTTGAGCTATGGCTTCTGCCAGACGTGGGAAGTGTCTTTCTGCTCAGAAGAAAGGCAGATTTCCCCGCCCCCCCCCCGCAAGCCCCCCCGCAAGCCCCCCCCTCCCCCGAAGCCTGTCACTCGCACTCTGCACATCTTGTGTTGTGGGTCACTCACACATGCTCCCTGAGAAGCAACAGTATTTCTTCATTCCCTTATTTGTCTCTTTGAGAGAAAAGGAGAGCCAGTACCTTTCAGAGGCCTGTCCACGCATAACTCTGCTTTTGAGGAGCCTCAACAAACTCCAACTGAATTTATAATCTCCCCCCACCTTTAGCTACATGTTGTTCTTACTCCAGCACTGGTCACATTGGTGAGAGGAGCACCATGTACTTCATCACGGTTATTGTAATTGACTCTTCCATCTCCCTCACCAGGATTATCCCCCATCCTGACTCTCAACCAATCACTAAAGGTTGTTGTTCCTCCCTCTGTAATGGCCAATTCTCTCTCTCCTCACTAGCATTACCACCATTGCTGTCCAAATCAATATCACAGACTCTTAGCAGATCAAATCTTTCTTCTTCTAACCTGGACCCATCCCAATCCTGTCTCCCACTTGAGTCATTTTAAGGTTCCATGTTCATCATTGGTTCCTCACTGCCTTCAATAGGAGTCTAATTTTCTTAAATGTCTTACAAAGCCTATCATGATATGCTGCCTCCTCACTCCACTGACAATTTTTACTCTTTTCTCCCCTGAAACCCACTAAACTACTCTAGCTCTCCATGCTCTGGCTCTACTTCTAAGCCCTTGCACCTACTCCTCCCTTTGTCTTCGATACTCTTTCACTTCCTCCATTCTCTGGCTAACTCCCATTTACCTTTCTAGTCTTGGATTAAATGTCCACTTTTTCAGGAATTTTTTCCAGACCTTCTACATCCTGATTAGGCTTTTCTTATAGGTCCTTTCTTAACACTGTATTTTCTTCATTATAACATTTAACACACTCTATTGTCATTGCGTATTGCTTCTCTGTCTCTCCCAGACTGTTATTCGGAGACAAGAACACAGCCTTCCTGTTTCACTGTTCCATTCTTTATACTCAGAACAAGTCTTCCTCAATGAATAAATGAGAGATTATAAGAAAATAGATTTAAGAAACTGTTTAAAGAGAGGAAGTGTCAACATGTCAGATGCATCTGAGAGAGCACATTAGCTGAGAACGAAAAAGTGATCATTGGGTCCACATGAAAGCGGTTTGTAACTGGGACAAGAGCAGGCTTTCAGCCAAGTTAAAGGACAGAAGCCAGAGTGGAGTGGGTTGAAACTGGCTAGGATATGAGTATATGTGGGCAGCAAATGCAGACAAGATTATTGGAGAGTTGTGCCCTGATAAAAGGAAGTCATTGTAGATGCAGGAGGGAGAGGAGATGACGACACGAACATGTACTAGTATACAGGAAAGATTGAAATAACTGTTTGTAAGAAAGTCAGAACTTAGGATCACACAAAGGCAAACCCCCAAAAGGACAGCACAATTAGGCAAAGTCCACATTTTGAATCACAAACTCATAAAATTTGCTAAGACAAATGAATTGAAATTCCATAAAGCACTCAGAAAGTAAGCGGACAATGTTACTTAGCTATACTTTTACAGCAAGTAACTTTATTGGTAGATTTTATTGGCTAGTTGGATAACAACATAAAGGGAAACAGCTAGACTGGGATGCAAGAAATCCTTTTGCTTTCACTTTTTTTAATTAAATACACATGTCACCGAGGTAGAAAGAGTCGTGCAGCAAATGCTTCAGGATTAGATTGTTGGAGGCCCTAGAACGGAGTTGGTGGTGCATCGTGAGTTGAAAATGACTTTTCTCCCAGTTGTGCAAGTGTCCATTCAAAGCGCTTTTTAGCCTGAAAAAATGTTCCCACTGTGGGAAGTCATAACTGACTTGCTGAAGTTTATACAGAAAACATTTTCAGTAAACAAAGCAGAGTGCAGAGTTTCAGAAAGAAAGTGCTGAGGGTCGGGATGATAAAAGCAATGGAAGACCAGCAGATGTGCCCCAGGCCCAACTCATTGTCATCAATCATAAGCCTGTCCTGTTCCTCAGTTCCCAACCAGTAGGTCTTGGACGCCCGGGGGCAGCAGAATTTATTGGAAGGGTCTGTAAATCCATGTGCACATTCAGTATGAATAGACTAAATAAATAATATGTCAAATGCACACACAGTACTCTTTTTTGAAACATCTATAGATGAGGTGATGAATAAAATACAAATTCACTTGCTTCACTGAATTAATAGCAGCCTTTGATCGTTATGTATTTTCTCAATCTGTAGACATCGAAAGTAGAGTGTATTGCATGACTGAGTTCTCTTACTCAAAATACGTTGAGCAATTGCTATTTGCTAGAAAACATGTATAAAGCCATTGATTGATGATTTAAACAGAAAGCAAAACATTTCCCTTAACATTTTAATAATTACATGCATTATAAATATCTGTTTTTTAAAACATTCACAATATGTTTCAACAACAACAACAACAAAAGTATTTAATTTACTCTTTGGCACTAAAAAGAATCAGCATGACACCCATCATCAGATCTTGGCAATGGGGCCCCCAGTTCTCTAGGAGTCCATCTGAGTAGGGTTTCTCTCCCTCCTTTGAACACTGACAGTACTTCATGGGGTAGCAAAGTCAGGGCAGAAATCCAGCCTTCCTTCTGCTTGCTTTCTGCTTGCAGTGCCCTGACCCTAACAAGGCAGGAGGGGAGGGCTGCTTCCATTCCCACGTGGCTCCTGTTTCTAACTTGCCTGCCTCCAGGGGGCAACCTTTTGTGCTTTATTCCTGCAGAGGAGCCCAAACCTGGGTCCTTAGTATGCTTCCTTAATTGTGTGTTGATTTGCTTTTGTAGTTATTTACTTCGAATGTATTTCTCCTTTCTCATCAATAAGAGAATAAGCTACTGGAAATAGCTGTACCCATAGTTCGTATTAAGTGTTGAATGGAATTGACTGTGGAGAAAAAGCAACATCGACCCTTACCTCAAGTTCTCTTTCTCATAGTCTAACTGAGCAATAGAAATGCTGATTTGAATTTCGGCATGTTTGCCAAAAATTCTTCACCGAAATATATCCTAAGTGAGCCAACACCGAGATGGCACATTAGCCCAGCGTCATTACTTTGAGTCCCCTAATAAAAAATTGATTTCTTTGTCAATATTATTTCAGTTTTTCTGATCACACAAAGGAGAAAATCTTAATTTAATGTTGGCATATATTTAACACGCCAACAGTGTCCCTTGACTTTCTCCCATTATTTTTTAACAGTGTCTAGTCCTCACATTCAGAGTCTTTAGAATAAGGTAACAATATTTACCTCAACTTTAAAGCATATTTCTGTACTCATGGTACATATATTTTGTAGCTACCGTGTATGTAAGGCAAATAATATACCCTTCATCCATTGACAATAGTGGTATGATCTTTTAAAATAATAAAAAGTGAGTCAGTTTAAAGGAAAATATTATACAGAGATTGATGGTTTCACAATATAACAAAAATCATGTGAGCTATTTAAGAATGAAGTTTGTGAGGTCCTGCCCTATCTCGAGACAAATAGATTAGTGGGAGGCTGAATATTAGGCTGTGAGCATGAAACTGTTTATCACCCGCATTCTGAATGAGAGGGCCCAGAACAGGTTAATTTGATGGCCAGAAGGAGTTGAGTAGGCAAGCGTGAGTCAGAGTTCTGACTTGACCCTTCCCTCCACGCAGTATAGGAGGCTGCCAATAGCATTGTCCCAGCATCTTACATGAGAAGAGTAAAAGCAGTCTAAAATTTGTTATGTTTTTAACCAGTAGTATACATACCATTTTTCCCACGTCATGGTGCTCACAGGACCTATTAATATAAGGGGTTAAATATTATATTTTGAGTGGCTGGCAAGACAGTTCTCAAGCGTGTTACTTAGCTCAAGTCAGACGTCACAAGGGGAACGGGCTAGTCTTTGGGTGTAAAACTGGCTGTTCCTTTCTATTTGTCTATGAGATCATTCTGGCTCACCCTTTCCCTCCAGGCTATGGCTGCCAAAAAGAATTAATCCCATACCTGGCCCATTCAAGATGACCTCTGAAACAGAAGTGAATGTTTCCCACTGCTACCCAGAAACATTCCCCCAGATGACTGAAAATAGCACAGATATCTGCCCACGGATGGATAATTCCAGCAACACTTCTTTCCGGCAGAGTGCAGATAGCGTCACAGCGGGATAAAGGGGATCTCCCAGGCCCAGTCTCTTCTCTCCAGCCAGCCAGCCACTTAACCTCTTTGGGAAGTCAGCTTCCTCTCAGTGAGCCCGGCTCACAGGTACTTCTTATCTAAGCACCAGATAAGGCAGATGCTGCCAGGAGGTAGTGCCACAGCCTAAGCCGCAGTGTAAAAGCACTTCCCTGAAGCCCCCGGGCCCCAGGGTTTCTTAAATGACACAACTTCATGTAATCCCCACCCATGCTGACGGCTGCAGCCAGACAGAAGCCCTTCCTTGTCCAGGAGCCCGGCCCTTTGGTGGCTGAGGGCTCCTCAGACATAGACCTTGATATACTTGTTAGAACACTGGACTTGCTTTTCTGTCCATCTCTCTGTTGGTAGATATTATCTAATTAGAACATTTTCAACTTTTTTTTTTTTTTTTTGCATTTTTGGGTTTTGTTCTTATTTTTGTTTTGAGACTAGATTCTCAGATACCGCAAACATTTTTAAAAATGCCACTTACTTCCCAGAGAAATCATTTTTATAAAACGGAAATGCCATCTGTTATTTTCCAACATATGTTGCCTTTTGGCATCATCTGGAATACAGAGAAGACATACTCATATAGCTACTTGGGCTGAGAACAGAGCAAAATGTTATCTTGGAAATATATAAACATGGTGCTGTTAACTTTTGGATCCGTTGGAATAGGTGTTTGCTGAGCAGTAAGGAAAGCAGAGAGAAGAACACATTTCATTTATAAGTGGCAAGATAGGAGTGGTATCTTGTATGGAGAAATGTGTGTGCTTGAGCCAAACAGCACAGAACCCTACATCATACATTGTTGACTCCTGTGCAGACTGAAAAGCAAACTGACTTCCAAAAGTTAACCTATGTTTAAATAACAGCACAATATACACGAAATATTTTAGTCACACCAAATTCTTTGATGTCTCCTCTATAACTAGAAACTAACTGGATTACATTTAAACCCCTCAGACACAAAGTAAAACATAGATTTAGTGCAGTGTTACAACTTTGTGACTATATAAAGTAATAAGTGGTTATTTTAAAAAATAATTGGTGAGTCTTACCTTGATTCTAAGGATCCGAAAGATTCAGCTGTGTCTGACAAGACTGATGAGAAACCATGCGTGTGGTAGACTGTGGTCGAATGAAATAAAAGAAGTCCTGGGGACATTTGTTTTGCCTGATTTGGCCCAATCTGTGAACTGCTTTGGCTCTTTATCCATGTAAATAGAAATTGTTTTCAACAAAGATATACCTGGTACATTGGGCAAATTACAAATGGTGTCTTAATGTGTTTGATGTGGTTTTTCAATTTTCTTCCTCTGAAGCTTTGAAAAAACTTTCTGGTGATTATTATAACTGACGTCCACTTGCACCATGAATGTCCTTTATTTCTCTTTAACTGTGATTTGGGGCTGAATCTCCACAAAGGGAAGTAGCGCCGGTGCTAATCCGAACTTGGCAGAATTATTGGGTTCCACCCCAGCAGTCACCAAAACACTTGGGTTTAGTCAGAACACCAATTCGTCATTTCATAAAACTACATCCCTTCTCCATCCCACAAAAACCTGTTCATGGACCATAGGGAGAGTGAGAGAGATGTGAGCAGACTCACGGAATAACAGAGCCCAGCCCAGCCCTCTCACACATTGAGAGAAATCTGAGACCCTTCCATTTTTTCTCTTTGAGTATCACAAAAAGAAGACATGCCAGAATGGGTTAGCAAAAATTGTAACACATTTAAAAACTTAAATCATGCTTTAAGCATAAAAATAAATGAAAATAACCTTTTTGGAAGCCGATATCAAAGGGCTGAGTTTGAGGCCCTCTGTGAATATAAGGCCCTAGCTACCTCGCTTCCCTGAGGCACCTACTTCTCAGCCAGCATAGCTCCTACTCGGTGCTGGGTGCCAGTTTCAGGATCAGTTGCCTCTTTTGAAAGATAAGAAAACTAGGAAGCCAAAAGTGTAAATTATGTGCTTTAGAGCACAGTTGGTGAAAATTCATATCTCAATGCCCTCTCTGTGCAGGTAGGAAGCACATGGAAGGTGCAGAGGTCTTTGGTGGATGGGTGCAGTTGATAAGGTGATGAATTTTGAGAGAATTGTAGCAAGGAAAATAAATGTCAAGCAAAGCCATCATAAAACGCACTGAGTCATGGCCAGATGTGGCTAATCAAGACTCCAAACTGATGTTTACACTCAATTTCAGTGAGGGCTGCCATTATGAAATGCGCCATAAGGTAAAATGGGAGGTTCCTTATTTTCAATACTTTTGTTTGGTGTTTAGTCCTCCAGTTGGTAATCTATGTGAGATTCCAGGGAGACAGGTGGCAACTTTTTACAATGAATTTCTCATCTATGAAGCAGGACATTAGGAGTTGATTTTGACTCAGTCTTTTTTTGAGACACGCTCTGTTCTCTGAGTCATGCTTTAACAATGTGGGTCTCAGAAATGATTTTTATTTATTTTGGAGCATTTTACTTTTCTAGAGAGCCAGCATAATTCCTTCCTTTTGGACAGCAGAAGCAGACACTGCAGAGTGGCTTTGTGTGTCTTTCTCATGCTATTGGGATCCGGGGCTCCTTGGTGACTTGGCCAGCCATTTTGAATTAAATGTTAGGCCAGGACTATTGTCTCTGTCTCCTCATAGATCATTTCGAGCTGTTAGCATAACACAAATATGAGGTCTCCTAAGCCAAGAAAATTTGAAGTTTCGCTGGATTCTAGTACAAAGATTGGGTGCAAGATTAAAAAGAAGAATCAATCCCCTGTGTTTTGAGGGTGTCAGGATATGGACACCATAACACTGTCAGTGAAAATGCAATTCGATTCTAGTGGCCAATTGGGCAATATTTGTCAAAAATCTCAAATGCGTAGATTTTCTAACTCAAGATGGCAGACTGAATACGAATACATACATTGGCTTTTTTTTTTTTATTCCAAAGACCTCATTGAGTTAAAAGTATAGAAATATAGAATAGGACACCTCCCACCCCCATGTCTGTATCTCTAAGAGTTCAGCCAGGAAAATGGAGTGAAATAGTTCAAATGGAGATAACTCAATATAGGGAACTATTTTTGACTGTTTTTTTTTAAATTAATATGAGAGAGAGAAACATCGATTTGTTGTTCCACTTATTTATGCATTCATCTATGTGCCCTGAGGGAGACTCCAACCTGCAACCTTGGCATATCAAGCTGATGCACTAACCAACTGAGCTACCTGGCCAGGGCTGGGGAACTATTTTTGAAGATGTGGAAACATCTGAAAAGCCAGATACATTAGCAACTTCAAGTGCTACTACAACCACTAAGGCTGGAGGGACCAAAGAAGGTATTCTTGCCTGAGGCCAGGAGCCAAGACCATATGACAGGAGCTAGAGCAATAGCCGAAGGGGTTATTTGGGGTCAGGAGGTGCTTCACAAGGTGGACGAAATGCAGCCACTTCTAGAGATGCTGTCCAAGGCAGAACGATAAGGGAGACACATTCTGCCTTCTCCCTCCATCCTCTTTCCAATATCCACCAGTGCTTCCACCAGTTGGACCTACATGGGAGCCTCTTAGCACAGAAGTGTCGTTCACAGGGTCACTTCCCTCTGAGAGAAGCAGAATAGGGAAGGGCGAGTAATGGCTCCTGCCTGGCACAGCAGGCAACAGTGAATGGGGATGTGTGTGTGTCACCAAAGGGTGAGATACTGAATACATTTCTGGAATACAGAAAGTGGACAGGAGTCTCTGGAGGAAAAGGGGAGAGGAATCGTCAGCCTAGACTAGACAGAGAAAGAAAGCGAATCTGCCTTGTGGCTCTCAGAGATGCCTCAGGTGCAGAGTCAGTAGACACAGCAGAGGGGAGAGTGAAAGATGGAGTTAAAAACAGCGCGATTACTTAAAGGTATGAATATGTTTAGATTTCTTCCAGTCAGCACCCTACACACAGTGAGCGGGCAGCTGGAATGTTACCTCCGGGCAAACACAGGATGACTCCTCTCTACAGAAATGGAACAAGCTGGGGAAAGATAACATTTCTAAATCTGTTGGTGCCTCGGAAGACGCATTTTGCAGGCACTCATCCCCACAGCCGGTCCACTCCATGGATCCGCAATCAGAGTTTACCAGTCAACACTGCTTAGCCCGTCCCAGGAAGACATTCCAGAAGGGAGTGAGCCGCTGGGAAAACAGTGCTATTTACCCAAAAGCAGAGCCATCTACTCTGTCTACCCGGGCCCCCCTAACAAAAGAGAGATGGCTTAGAATGCCGGAAGGACTAGCAATGTAAAAAGAGAAATACCGAAGTCTTAACAAACAAACAAAAACAGAAAAATAACTTTGGAGGAGATTGAAATGATTTTAGGGAACAAAAAAGAACTTTAAAAATCCACGCTTATAAATATTCTCAGAATGATTCAAAAAGATGTTATATCCTATATAATATCCTATATAATAAACAGAGAAGATGCAAATTGACCGTCACTCCACCACAAAGGTGGTGGCACCCATAGCGGAGGGGAGGTTTCTGTAACACAAGATGGCTGCATTCATAGTGGAGGCCAATTTCCCATAAGAGCCTTAACAAGCCATCAGCAGGGACCTGAGGTTGTGCCACCCCCACCCCCCTGGAGCTTGACAGGAGACCTCAGGCCACACCCCACACCCTGGCACCAGTCCAAGGGATCTTAGGCTGTGCCCTCCCACCTGGCAGGGCTTGCTGGGGTGCCCCAGGCCATGCCCCCCACCCTGGTGCCAGGCCGGGATACCTCAGGCCATGCCCCCTGCCCAGCAGGGCTTGACAGGGACATCAGGCAGTGGCCCCTAGCCCCGGCACTAGGCCAGGGGACCTCAGGCTGTGTCCCTTGCATGGTGGGGTGTTACAGGGGACCTCAAGATGTGCCCCCCACCCCAGTGCTGGGCCAAGGGACCTCAGGCTGCTCCCCTCACCCCAGGCTGGGGGACCTCAGGCCACACCCCCTGTACAGCAGGGCTTGATGGAGGGCCTGAGGCTGTGCGTCCCTCCCAGCAGGGCTTGACAGAGCACCTCAAGGTGTGCTCCCAACCCAGCAGGACTTGACAGGGGAACCAGGCTGCATCCCACACCTGGTGGGGCTTGACAAGGGACCTCAAGGCAAGCTCTCCTGCCCCAGCGGGGTATGACAAGGATGGGACCAGCTGGGTCTGGAGAGCCAGCTGGGTCTGGGTCTTGTGCAATTTTGAGGTGTACGTGGGTTGGTGGGTACTTGACTGGTGGTGCGCCCCAGACTCTGACAGGAGGAAGATTTTCATATACATTTTACTAATTTTCTTTCATCTCTGACACTTTTATTATAGAGAAAGGGCAAATAGCAACATTAAAATATTTCCTCTAATTAATCCCCTTTTAATGTGCATGAATTTCATGCACTGGGTCACTAGTCTACAAATAAAGAAGTAGAACAACAGAATGAGAATGGTCTTAGAGATGTAATTATAATTGTTAAAATAAAAAAGTTAGTAGACAAACTAGAAAAATGAAATAAAAAATAATCTTCCAAAATGTTAAACAATGAGCAAAAGATGGAAAACAAAAGAAACTGAGAGGGCCTACCCTGAACTAGTACACACCTCAGAAAGAAACCAAGAGGTGATGGGATTATTCTAGCAAATAGTGAAAAGCATGCACTAGAGCCAGAGGAGGACAAGAATCTTCTGTTTGACATGTGTATCCAACCCAAGGAATGAGAAAGACCCTCACCTTGCCAATTTTGGTGAAATTTCAGAACAATATAATCACAAGGAGTCTAAAAGCTAAGAAGAAAAAAGTCACAAGTCACAAAGGAGACCACACCAATACTCTCAAAGTTCTGAAGTAAAGTTATCTTTTACCTAGAATTCTCTATAAATATAAGATCAAAGTTACAAGCGCTAAGTGCATGGATCACCTTCGTGTCATCACACGCCAGCTGAGTGTGCTTCAACAGGAAAGATAGGAGCCTGGGAGGTGGAGGCTGAGATGGGGGATCCCACGCAGCGAGGAGGGTCCGGGTGTCCCAGTGACAGCAGGCCTAGCGAGCAGCCAGTTCTGAGGGGAATGGGACAGTAAGCCCCAGGGTACAAGGCTTTAGAAATAGCTACCATGACTTTGTGTGAAGAAAAACTAAAGGACAAGTAACTAAATTCCAGGGGAGGGAGGTACTGTACCAGAAAATCTTGATCGAAATACGATGCAAACTAAATGCTCATGGTTTTAAGGAATCCATGGCTTTCATGCTAGGAACAGTGTTGTTTGGGTGACCCAACCTCCCTCACGAGGGTCCACAGAGAAGGCATGGTGTATATTTGTTTTTCCATTAAAGCATAACGCTGGCAAATCAATTTGTTGGTTTTCTAATTTAAGAGACAACCTAAAGACATAACATGGTAGATTTATCTCTGGTTGCAGGAGAGAACAGAAATATTAACTACTTGGATTATTTACATGTCAAAGTAAAGCTAACAAAAGTTGGAACAAAATTTTCTGAGAGGAAAGATGGAAAAAATAGAATACTAGCTTTATTTTTAAAGGGGCGTCAAGTATCAAAAAATACTGCCAAAATGTGAGAAAGAAACAGGAATTTAGCCAGCTACAGTTACTTTTAATTCTCTAAAGTTACAAAATTACCAAAAGGCAAAACTACAAACAATAACATAACGAACATTGGTAGGAGGAGATAGGAGGGAGTATGAAAATGAGCAAATTCCTTATTTCTGCCTCAGAGAGTCTCTGTATATTGTCTAAAGCAGTTAAAGCGGTGGATGGAAGAATATTTGTGATCTAGAAAGTGTGTCTGCGAACCAGGGGTGTAGGCATCACCTGTGAGGAGCCGCATCTCAGTGCCATGGAGTCCTCCAGGGACCGAAGAGGCATTT